>VZRV01007667.1:541259-591604 GCA_013398115.1 Falcunculus frontatus
GGGGGGGGGTTATTCCTTGCATACAAAAAAAAAGGATTTTTCACCCTCTTAAAAATTATCGTATCCTCACAGTGAAAGAATTGGTTTGAGAATCAAAAATCCAGTTACCTAAGGACAGAGAGATTGCACCAATAGGTGTGGCTGATTGAGAAGCAGTGGCTGTACAAGGTGATGTTAAGCAGCCTGGTAAAGAAGTCCTCCAATTAGCTTGTGCATGCAGTTAAATAATTTAGAGTAGTTATAATCTTGAAGGATGGTTAAATAATAAGCAAGTCTGTAAAATCATGATGTAAAATATGGTATTATTTTGTGAGCTGCTGTAACATATGGCTCTGAGTATGTGGAATCAGATTTGCAATGCATATACACATACAGAAAACACACACGAGCATATTAATCAACATGCCCACAGAGTGCTTCCCAGTCAGATGTCTCCACTAGACTTCATTAATTTAAGAAGAACTTGATGAAATTATGCCATGTTCATCAGGTTAGAAAGAGAAAAATAAACATTCATATTTGCTTGATTTTTCGAGTGTGGGGTGTCAGTTAGTTTGCTAGTACAGACTTTCAGTCAAAACAATTAATCTTCCAGGAAAATTTTCCTTTTATTTGTTTTAGAAGTTTATAATCTGAAAAATTCTAAACTGAAAAATAAGTAATTTCATGCTTCAGGTGTATCAATATATTGAGACCTCTTATCCTCTCCTCACATAGGGAAATGAGCTATTATCAGACCTGGTGCACCCAATATACACTCAAAGCCTACTCCTGCTAAGTTGTAAGGAGAACTTCCCTGGTATCATTAGGCTTTTACTTTAAAACTCAGAATTTATTCGTTCCTGCTGAAGATGACTGACAGTGTTCGAATGGATGGCAAATGTCTCACAAGAAATAATTTTTATGCAAACCTCAGCATTAGTTTACCCAGTTACCACGTCTTTGACAATCCATATGAAAAGTAAAGCCACAGTCTTTGTCTGTGTACTCATAGCAATTTTCCCAACCAAAATTATTAAAACCATTTTAGCATCTGGGATAAGAAACTTGAAAGTCAGGCTAGATGTATTTTCCATTCATAGTGATTATCGTAAAAGATTTTTATGCGGGAAAGGAAAACAGCCATTTCTGCAACAAAGAAGTAAATCCACACTTCTTCAAGTACATTTTCCCTTTGCCACTGATTTTGTCTGAATCATATTTCCTTAAAAATTTCAAATATAATTTTCCTCTCAAGCTGTCAAAAATAATATGCATAAGAATAAACAGGTGTCAACAATGCGCAATCCACCTAATAGCTGATAACTGTGGCATCATGTAATTGTGTCTCTTCCTGTGAATAAAAGTTATTTAGGCAATGTCACCCTCTCTGATGCTGAAAGTAATGAAGAAAGCAAAAACAAACAAAACAAAGCTCTTAATTTGTTCTTGTGTTTATACGTATCTATGTATGTGTGTGTGGAATGTATATAAATATATAAAACTTGTTGCATGGATGAGAAAGTGTAAGGCACTCCCTCTGCTTCCAAACTAAAAGAACATTTTACAAACCAGAGGTCTGTGGAATAAAGGAATTGTAGTAAGTGTGAATAATCTGGTACAACGCACTGGATCCAGCATCGCTGGCAGATTGGTGCAAGCACAAACAAACATGCAGTTGGTTATGCTGACATTCTTTCTCTAATTCGACTACTTTGTCTGCCTGTTCGCATTTGGCTGTGTAGTGCTCAGATCACAGCAATGACAATCAAGACTATGTGTCCTCTGAAAGCACGAGAAAAAGTCTTAATTTCATGTTAAGTTAATCGTGTATTTAATATACTGGTGTGCACTATATTTCTAAAATAAGGTCTCTAAAGTTCCTAAGTCACTACATGAAGAGCAAGTTCCTGCCTTTTTTCAGCTTTCGTGAAACATCAAAAGTGACATGTCAAGGTGACATTGTGGGTTTTGCCCTCACCATAGCTATATGGCATAAAATACCGATCAAGTTACTAATATGTTGAATCTGTCACCACCAACTATAAAACCAGAATTCAAACCCACTGTCAGCAATAAGAAAGGTAACATAGTCGCTGCATGACTGCGGATTTTGTAACCTCTTTGTGTTCTTGTATACCACAAGGAATCTGCTAGAAAGATGTTATTTCTACTTTCTCTTTTTTCTTTTTTTTTTTTTTTTTTCAGAAAATCATCAAGGATTATATATCAAAAGAGTATCTTCTAAGGAAAATCTTGTTTGAGATAATTCCTATACTAAAAGAAGGGATGGCTATACTACTAGTTCCATAAACTGTGAATTTATTGTGATAAGGTCTATTTAGTTGACAAATGTTTGTACAAATTTTCCTGAGCAAAACAAGTAATTCTGGCTTTTGCAGAGTCTGATGCAACTTACTTTGAAGGGGAGCAGGCTATGATGGAAGACCTGATTCATCTCAGTCTCCATAATGCCACAGAACTGGAGACAAGCCTAACAGCAGCATCAAGTATGAGCCTAAAGAGACCAATTATATTAGTAAAGGCTCTATGGGCTCAGTACCTGCAAAGCTTCTTCCCTACAACAAACAAAATGAGCACAAAAGTTAAGGAGCCGAGGAAGATTCTATTACACTGGATACACTAAATCTTCAAAGCCTCATTTTATCGGTAAGAAAGCTGTAAGACAAGTTATCAATTGTTCTGCTTGATCCTTTCCTCAGATGTTTTTGGGAAGTTGTCTTTGGACTGCCAGCTCAATGTTTTTCTTCCCTTAGCTTGACAGGTCTTAAGCGATGCTTCTCAGGGAGCCTTTTCGCTAGAACCACTTTTGGTCATTTTCAAACAATTTTTGAAAATCCTCTGCTAGTTTTGGAGCTTAGAGTTTAATTTTGTTCCTATTTCCTTCCTCTGTTCAGGGTATATGGTGAATTATTAACTTCCAAAGTTACTGTATGTACTGAACAAAGGTTCTTAACCTAAAATACCAACCTAGGGAGTTCAACTCATGCATTCCTTTCAGCACAGCAGAACATTGGCTCTACCTCCTCCCCTTTCTCTCCTGAGTGTTTGACTCTAGCTGTTTTCTTCAGATTACAGTACGGTTCTGTTTATATTACTGAGAAATCTTGATCTGCTTTTGGATTGTGTTTTGTAAAGTCAAGTAAGAAGGCCTTACAAAATCTTTGATTAACCATTGTGAGCTGTGGGCATGGATCCAGAAATGTTCCAAACTTCACTGGCTTTAGCACAAAGCCACAGGTGAAAAATGCAGTAAAATTCTGAAGTGTTTTTCAGCCTTTTATGATTTCAATTGGCAAGGGCCCCAGTAAATAATCAAAGCTAAGCAAGACCATAATATGGGCCAGTTTTTCCAAGCTATTGAGATCACTTTGGGCTATTTATGCCATATAAAGTGAATTTGCAGAACATTATGATGCATAGGTTTAAAATTCAGAAAGATGCTGCTGTTTGAGTTCTGCCAGCTCTGAACAAGATAATGCATTAGATAAACCAGTGGCCTAATCAAGCCTGGGAGCTTTTGTGTCACTTTTTGTTGATTCAAGAAATCTAGCATACAGAAATATAATCCTCTCTTTGCCTTTGTAGACGTTGGAAATGCATATTTATTATTCCCCTATATCCATAACCGGAAGAGAATTAATAGTTAGGATATGACTAAATTGGCCTGTACAGCATAGCAGGGAGATGAGGTTTTAGGGATAAAAAATAAAAGCTCACTGTTAGTGTTAGAAAAAAGTTGGGACCCTTTACCGCTATCACAGAAGTCATCAGCCTAGGCACTTTACAAGTATTTGGGGTTTTTTTCCCCATAGTAATGCCAAATAGCACAGGTTATATCAATGGCTCTGCTGAGAGCTCAACATCTTCCATGTTCCCACTAATGACTGTGGTAAAAAGTCACGCTTCAGGGTGTAAATTAATCACCGGCATTTAGAGACTGAGAGAGAATCAATAAAAAACTTGTAGTACTGCCTACCTTAACAAATCTCTTTCTAAATACACTTCAGCTATTTTGACTGGTTATTATGAAAGTTTTTACTTAAAATTTGCAGCTTCTATTTGCCCCAGACCTTGCCAGTGCCCTGAGTGCATTGCCCTCCCAGGGATGCAGCTAGAGGGTGGAGGTGTGGATCCTGAGCCCAAGGCCAGCTCCCTTGCTGGCTGCAGGGGCTCAGAGTAGCTTCTCATTCCTATTCTTATCCAGCCCCACTGTTGGGGCTTTCTGGCTCAGCCTTGGTGCCATCTGAGCCCTGCAGACTGGTCGGGTGATCACTGGACTGGTCACTGTCTCCAGACTCAGCCCAACCCTGACTTGCTGCTCTGTGCCCCGGCCCCTTCTGGCTGAGGTCTGGGCCCCTGCCAGCCGTGTTACCTCTCTGCACTTCCTCCTGGCTTACCTGGAGCAGCAGCCAGCCCTTGTAGCACTCCCCGGGCCTTAAGAAGGTGGCAGTGCTATGGAAAGCCTCCATGCAAGCTAAGGGAAGGCAGGAGCTCCCTTTCTGGAATGCGCTCTGAAAAGCCTACATTTTAATTTACACTTATAGTATTTTTAATGATTTAGTTATTAACAGTTTGAAACATCCTAATTTTTCTAGAAAAATTGTCTAACTTCAGGTAATGAAAAGACTGTTCCATGAGGTAGTAGTTAATAATCCTTTCAGCACACAGAAGTCCACTGCACAGGATTCTGCTCTGTGGCACAGTGGCTTGTCTCTCCATGACATTATGCTTTGCGCGCTGCACACCAGTGATTGTGTCTCAGTTTATAGGTATTTCTAGAAAACTATTTTATATATAAACCAAACTGAAATGTCCAGGTCATGTCTCTGCTCATGATGTTTTCTGGAATCTGAACCACATCACCAAGGAATACAGCTTTCTGGGTATGTCTCACACAACCAAGTGGAAACAGGATGGAAAGAAATTTCTACTGAATGACAACAGCGAACCACCCTGGCATGCACCCAGTACAGACAGTCCAAATGAACTTCTAGTTCAGCTTCACAGCATGAACTTGTCCCACCTCTTTGCCTATTTCTTCAGGACAAAGAACCCTCCACAAGTTGTGTTACCCATGTCACAGTGCACCACTCCATTGTGGTGACCTGGAATTCAGGTCCTTCTGAGTAAAACATCAGGAATTGTAATCACTGTAGAGAGATGGACTCCTTTAGTGGGACACTGAGGCCATTTCCAGGTTCTAGGCTCCTGTGTAACTACTTCTGCTGGCCTAAAGAGCTCCTCGTTGAGAAGGATATCTTGGGCACTTCAAAACCTCAACATTCAGTTCCAAGTCAGGTTTCTGGGTTGCCAACAGAACGTGGAGGGAATAATGTATTACAATCTTGTACAAATTAGTTACTGAAAGCTCTGAAAAAAAGGGGGTGTGATTCAGACATAACTCAAGAAACTAGGTACCTTCAATCCATTATATTTCCTAGTGAGGAATCAGGGATTTTAATTCTTCCATTTCTGATTGAAAGTCCTGCACAGTATCAATAACCAAGGCCACACATTTATCTTCCTTGTAAAAGTACCTTTAAAATAAGCATAAAAATAAACTACCATGTCACCTGCTACAGAGTTCTGCGACTGAAACTTGGAAATCTTGAAAATATCTGGTGGAAGGAATCAACAGCCAGAAAAGCTGAGCTTTTTTGATCTTCTAGCTGCTAGGTTCAAAAGCTGCAGGAGCCTAGCAGTGAATTCAGTGCTTGTAAAGTATAAGAAGGAAGCAAAAGGGAACCTTTCCCTCTCATAAATGTGATAAGGGAAAGATATTTACCTTTGCATTCAAAAGATATTTGATTGGGGTTTTTTTTTCTTTCTCTTCCTCGTGCCTTATATGATATAGGATCTTTTTTGTGGGATTATTTTCAAATATGATCTGCTTAAAAGCAATGTGCTCAGTCCCTGGGTGGGAAATATGCTTCATTTAAGTCAACAGCAATCTGTACTGCTGATTAAAAAACAACTGCTGATGGGCTTAACAGGGAGCCTCATCCATCAAGCCTTAGTAAGAAGTTGGTAGACAAAATGGTGGTGGGAGGAGGGGAAGGATGGTGGACAGAGTTCAGTGAAACATGGAACAACAACAAAACAAAAGCAACAACAAAAAATCCCAAATTGTCTGTTCTTAAAAGTTCTATCAGTGTGGAAAACTGGCTTAGAAAAGAGAATTTCAAACTGTTTGGTGGTTGCATGTCCTGGGAATTCAAATGAACTTTGTCATCACTGCCAGTTTCATAAAAAAATGAAGTCTCCAGCAAGGCACAGATGGCAATTCTGAATGAACAGATGATTATGCCAAGAGAATATTATGCTTGGAAACACATTTTATTGATATATGAGTAAAGCTGTTAGAAGGACATCTATGGAAAACAGGACCTAGCTCTTTATTGAACACCTGAATACAATGAGAAATTAGGTAGTGGCTAAAGGCTATTTCATGAATTCTTCACTCCTGCTTACTGGGAATTAATTGGAAAATTATCCAGAAATACTGATATTTAAATGGTACTATGATTTATGAGAACCACAAAAAGATGTTTAAACAGCACTCAGACATTATGCTGTATTTACCTAAACTGCAAAGAGATTATGGAACAGCTATTGGATTTCCAAACAGAGGGGCCAAATTCCCCATTGTCTCTGAGTCTAAATTAATTTCACTGAAACAAAAAAAGTCAAAATCAGTCCATTGATGTTTATGGACTCACAAGCCCAAACATATGCCCCTGGTTGTGCTGTAAGTTAATTGGTTTACAACTGTTAAATGCATTGACTTAGTAGAGTTATTTCCAATTACACCTCTGTCATCCCGCAGCCAAGGTGGCTTCCCTGACTTCAGTGGAATTGCTGAGACTATAAACCAAGGATCTGACATTAGGAGGCATCAGAAAAGGAGTGCATGATCTCTGCATCACTGGCTTTGGAAATGTTGACTTCATGCTTCATGTGACTAAGTGAAAGCTGGAAAAAAACAGATTTGGATTCCACATCAGTTTCAAATCTGAAATTGCACCCTTGACGTCAATAGGCTCTTTCCTGTGACTTCAAGATGGTAAATGTAGAGGAAGAAATGCATCACATGAGATTTTTCTTGGGGGTGAAAGATACCCAGCAGTATGTTTTGCAAGGACACTTCACAGGTGAGAGCCTCAGCTTTTTCCATATATTTTCTTGAGCATAGAAGGCAAGTCTCAGAGACAGATGACACTGGTAAATAGTACAATCTCTGTAGCTTGAAGGAAACTATATTCATCACCAACATGCAATCAAAAATAATATATAACCCTTGAAAACCTTTATCCTGATGCCAGTGATGAAAATATGTGAGGGATTGCCTAACCCATTTAAAAACTATTCATACTCAGTTACAAGATAATGTATGAAATTAGGAATAACCAAAGGATTTGGATTAAACTGAGGGGGAGGGGGGTTGAGAGAAGACAAAAAAAAGACAGAAACAGTCTTCTAGGTTTCTTCTTCAATGTGAGACAAATGCAAATTTTAGTAAAGGAGAAATTAGGAGGAAAAGATTACAGTATATTTCTTCTTCCCACATGTTTTCCTGCTGCTGTAATTGAGGGGTTTGTGTCATTAAATGCAATCCATGGGTCAGATTACAACTCCATTTTTGCAATGGTGCAGGTTGATTTCAAAGCCAATAAAGTCATATTAGTGCAAAGCAGTGAAACATCATCCACGAAGCCATTTGTATGTGTGAGATGAATACATTAGCTTCCCAGCAGATGGTTGTGAATTCTTCCAGACAGAGCATGTCTTGGGCTTTCAAGAACCATTCATCAAAAGGAACACTGAATTATGTTCAGTTCTGCAGCAATCACTCCAGGGAAGCAAGTGCTAAATGGTTTAAAGATCAGAGACAAATTGTACTGCATTGTCAGCTCCAGGTGCAGTGGCCACTGGTCATCTGGCATCGCATCACCTGGGACTTCACGAGCACCCATTACTTGTTGCTTTGTGACACCAGAGCATCACCTCAGAATACACTTCTGAGTATTTATTTGGAAAATATTATTTTCATCAGTGGGAGAAAGCATGTAAATTACATTTTGAATATCCAGAATGACTCAGTAGCTCCATTTCTTATGAAACTTCTGGATTCTGCCATTGTGAAGTGAGAAGTGGCCAGTGGACATTTAGAAAAAGGAGATCTGCATTAGGTAACCAAGGAAAATATTTCCTAGCTTTTTAAATAGATAATTTTAATGAAGGATACAGAAATCTATTTGGTAAAAGGGTTTTAGACTTCAGCTAAAGAGATCTTGTGTAATACGTATGGAATAACAGGATTAACATTTGTGGGTTTAGGACACCTTTCATGGAACAATGTCAATTCAGTGTGCAGGCATAACTTTACAAGGCTTCCCATCAGTCCAATGATGTAGCCAAACTTTATCTAGTAGGTTACATTTCTCCTACTCAAGCTGGAGGAAGGCACGCAGCACCTCGAGAGGTGAGTGCTGAAACTCAGGGAACAAATAGTGATATTCCTACTGGGGATTTAGTAATATTCTTACAGAGATGGAGTCATAACAGGATTTTCTAAGCAGCTGATGTAACGCCATATTTTACTTTTTAGAGATCCCATAGCAGACACAGTATGTGGGGAATGTATAATGAGCCATTAGAAAAATTGAAGCCTGTAAATATCTGGAGGGCACTGGTCATGTTTATTGGCTGTCATTTAGGAAACAGGGGACAGCTGCTATAATAGAAAGTGAAATGTCAGAATCTTTCAATCAATATATTCCACACTTAGGACGGGTATGCAAAGTCCGGAATTGACAAAAATTCCAACTTTCTTCCCTAATCCTTAGCAATCTCATCTACAGTGCTCTGTCACAAACAGATTGCTTATGCGTTTGGTGAATACAACAGACATGATGCCATAATGTGCTACAAATGTTAAAAGGGCAAGTGATGGTTGTAGTTTATTTTTCATGTGTATAAATGTTCAATTACACTCTGCCAAGTGTAAATATCTTGGCAAAGATTAGACAAAAATAATCTAAGAATGGCATTACCAGACAAGGGTGTAAATCCGTATACTCAGAAATGTGCGTTGTTCTACCAGATGGAAATGTCAGGACAGTTGGCATTCAGAGAATTATGAACTTCCCAGCCATTCCCACTTTCTCCTCTGCCTGTGCGCAGGTCCATGGCATCAGCTGGTGACAAGAGTAGAATTAGTCCTGATATATTTGGAAACAAGGAAATGGAAATTCAGGGGGATTTTGCAATATCACATAATAGCATAAATTGCCTTTTTAGGCGTATCTTACTGTTCATATTTATATAGATAATTAAGACTTTTTTTTTTAATTGGATTTTTTTGACAGAAAATGTTCGTCAAGATTTGACTATAATGGTTCCAAACCCTAAAGAATGCATCAGAATTTGTATAGCTCCCACTGAAAGTAATATGAATGAATGTTCAAATAGCCGCTAGAGGAAGATAATATCATATGTAATTGGAAAATTCTGCTAGTCACAAGGAATAATACCCTAATGAAGCAACAAAAACAAAGTTCGAGATGGGCAAAAAGGATGAAGTTCATTTCCACACAGAGTTTTATGAGTACAATTGTTTTATGCAGAAAGCATTTAATGACAATCTGTTTAGCTATTTTAATAGACAAATGTACTGAACCTAAGGCCAGATTTTTTTTTTATAAAAGAGCAAATTAAAACCTACTTATTCTTTTCTTGACCATTCATTTCTCTCCACTAGTCTGGAGGAAACAAGACAAAATTTCTTCATTTTACACCGTGTTATCGGAAAAATTGTAAGCAAAAAATTCTGATCCTTCATCCAAAGGAGTGAAAGCATGCAGAACCATTCCATAGCAGAAAAAGTGCAAATGGAAACTGTGTCTCTTCAGTTACTGGAGAGAAACAGTAGTTTATATCCTCTTATAAGCTTCTTCTTCCCCATCATGAAGCAAGAAGATTAAATTTTCTTTTCATGTAGTTTCTCTTCTATAACAGTAGAGTATTTCTGAAAATGTACCTCAACACTTATTAGAGTAATTTTTTTATTCTTTGCCTTCATCTTTTCTCCCTTCCAAAAAAATGATGTTGGAGACAAGAGCAGCAGTTGGAACAGCTGAATTGCCAGACCAAGCACTGGTTGCTCTCAGGTCCTGCTTAGCTCATGTTGTACTGATTGACTGCACTTCTCAGAAGGGTGTCAGAAACCAAGAGGCCTTGTAGGATCGAGGTCTGCTCTACTTGGGAAACTCAGTAAATCTAATGGATCTGGGTATTTTTGGCTGGATCCCATTTGACTAGGATAACATCTATGAGGTAAGAAACACAGCAGTTAACACAGTTCAAATTAGATGGGAACCAAGTTGATTATTACCCTTTGTTTTCCTATTTGTCTTCCTTCAACTGCTTATCAATAAAATGGATATTGATTTTTGAAATTCTGGTCCCGAAACCAAATAATATTAAAAAAAAAAAAAACCTGTTTCAAAAATCCAAAGTAAAATGCTAGTTTTTTATTTCTGTTGAAGCAATAAAATAGTGTATTAAAATGTTGACTAAAGCGAAACACCTTCAAAATTCAAACGCAGAAGGTACGAATTCTATATGTGGAGAGAATTAAGCTGTGACCGGCATTAGATTGAGATTGCCAGCATCTTCTCCATAAAACAAGGAAGATGAGTGATGTGTATTGTTTACTCAGTTTACATAGTCACCTAAGTATTAATGTATTCATTTGGTATTAGTGATCTGTTAGGCAGTGGACTGGAGAGCTGGGTTTGTAACTTCCCATGCACACTTCCTGAACATTATCAGCAACCCCTTAATTTATCCTAAGACCTGGATTCATTTCTGTGCAAGGAACAGGATACAAAGGTTGTCAGATAATGCAGTGATTGTGGATTTTTTTTTTTACCATAAATGACATTCTATTTACACTGCATTGTGGAAATATAACAAATACTGTTCTTAAGAGATTAATGATGTGCTGAATATGCTGCAAATTTTTGTGATTAGGAAACTAACATCGACTGAGAAAAGAAAAGTTGGAAAATACATAACACTAATATGTAATTCTGATGTAAAATTGCGGGTCTTCTTTGGGATTAAATGACTAGGAGAAAAATCACTCCATAAACATATCTGGACACATACAAACATTTTATAGTATTGAAACACTACCAGCAGAGTAACATGCTGGAAATATCAGTAAACAGTTCTGGAAAAGAACAGTAAAATTTAGGTCCTGAAAAAAATATTATGTTCATATCTTAGCTTTGAACCAGTTGACCAGGTAGAAAAAATTTAATCCCTTCTCCTGTGGACTCAAAATATAATTATAGATGCATCATCAAAGACAATCAGCCACAAAACCTACTTCTATAGGGAACTGCTCAGAGAGTTTTAGATTCTTAAACAACCACAAAAAAAATTCAGTGCAGCTTTGCTGAAACTATTATCTTATTTATTCATCTTTTAAAGCCACATTCCTAAAAGAGGTCACATGTTCAAGTCTACTTGGTTTGAATAGTAAATTTTATTTGAAAATACAACCTGTTAAACTGTAATGGGTTTTATATATTCTGTACCTTGTTGGGTTGTGGTAATGGCCACGTTACATTCTGCCTGGTGTAAATGCTTCAGAGCTGACACCTTCTTAAGAAAATGAACCAGCTTTTTTTTTTAATTTTTTTTTTTTTTTTGTGAATCACCAAATATTTTTTTTTTCTATTGCAAACACAAGGGTGTTTATTAACACTTTTAAGTGTTGGATATATGTCATTGTAAAATTTGACTTTCACTTCTGAAAGGAGGCATTAGCTGAAACATCTTGTCACTTACAAGTTCCCTCTGTTTGTTATAGAAAACCCTGAAAGAGAATAGAACCCACAAAGCTGTTATTTGCAGCATTGCTTTTGAGAGTAGAGCAGCATCTTAAAGGATCTGCTTCCCAGCAAGTCAAAGGATGGAGCTGTCATTCTTGTTTTTGCATTCAAATACATCTCTGTTTGGAATAGTCAACTAATGATGACATAATTTTACTGTGAAGTCACTCCACTGACACTGCCAAAATTACTTTTCATTGTATTTTGTAGGAAGTCTACTGAATGCAAAACCAGAAAAGACATTTCTGTGAGGGTGTCAGGAATGCCTGGCACAATCTGCAGGTACTCTTCAGTCTTATAGTTGTGAGGGGAAAGGCAGCAAGGAGGGCAGGGAACCCCTTTTCTTGGAGTTTTATGAGTCTTGGAGCTCTTGTGTCAGTGTCAGAATTTCTGCTGATACTGGAAAGAGCCAAATAACAAACAATGAGTGGAAACTATGCACCTCATGTGGGAGAGTACAGGATGTTTGTTTCAGGGACAAATCTTCTAATAAAATTCTATTTATCTGTCTATCTATATTTCATTAATTGAAATTTCAGCCCCGAAATTCCAGGGCTGGACTGAGCTCTAACAGACAGAAAGGAAGAAGAAGAAAGTTTCAGCCTTCTGAGTACAGGTAGGCAAAAGTTGTCAAATGGTTGATTTGCAGTAAAAACAATGGTCCTATTGTTTGCCCTGGAGAAGAGACTCTGTGGAGACCTTAGAGCACCTTCCAGTACCTATAGAGGGCCTCAAGACAGCTGGAGAGGAACTTTTTCCAAGGGTCTGTAGCGACAGGACAAGACATAATGGCTTTAAACTGAGTGAGGGTAGGTTAAACTGGATATCAAGAAGAAATTCTTTACTGTGAGTGTGCTGAGGCACAGGAACAGGTTGCCCAGAGCAGGTGTGGATGCCTCACCCCTGGAAGTGTTCAAAACCAGGTGGGATGGGGCTCTGAGCAACCTGGAACTAGTGGAAGGTGTCCCTGCCTGTGGCAGGGGGTTTGGAACTAGATGGGCTTTAAAGTCCCTTCCAACCCAAACTATTCTATGATTCCTTTCCACAGTGTGCAGCTGGGAAATCATAAGCATGTTGGGCACATAGAATAATTTCCACAGCTACAAATAAGATGAAGTGTGAAAATATGTATTTTAGGATTTGAGGGTATGGGTTCCAGGATAGAAGACACGCCTTAGTGTTGATTCTGAAGCTTAATAACACCAATAAATATTGAATAATAATACAAATCTCACTGGATTTTGCTTTGTGGGATGTTGGTAACCAACGGTAGAATAAGATTGCAGTTTTCAAGAATGAATCCTGCACTACTTCTCAGAAATGCCAGTATCTCAGTCCTGGACAAAACTTTGTACTTGGGGAAAAAAATTCAAAATTGAAACAGACAGGTCATGACAACAAAATCTAGAACTGCTTAGTGCAGACTTGCGCTCATTACCATTTCCTGAAATGTTTATACTGACTTAAATAGTGGTGAATCAAGCCTTGAAGTGACCTGGGGAATTAAGCCTACACTAATACGGATTGGTTGTTCTGTCTTCAAGCAAATCTTTCACTGTTTTTATTGTATGTTAACAATGAAAGGCTATATGGAACTATGACTCATTGGTAAACTATGTCAATCTGAAATAGGAACAATATACTTCAGTGATGATAGCAAAACTAAAGCAAATAAAATAAAGGATTGCCTCAAACTTCAGAAAGGTTATTAAAGCTCAATATAGTCCTTCTTAAATCAAAACCAGAAATAAATTGACCACTGTGGCTTTATTTATATTTCCCTATATGGTGAAATACAGATCTTTGGAAGGAGATTATGATCTTCTCTTCATTGTTTTCCTGTTCAATTTGTTAAGGTAACTACTTTATATTTGGCTATTTTTCTTCCTTGGCCAGTATTTGTTATATTTCCATATAATCAGCTGTAGATGAGTAATTTTCATTAATGAAAACTGTGATGAACTTAATGCACTGAAATTAACTATCTGGGAAAAAATACTGATACTCCCAAGCCAGTGATTTCTGTGTCTGTGATCTCCATTGAATGACCAGATAGTACTTTAAAAAAGTAACTAAAAAGATCAGACATAGCAGTTCTGTGAACTCATGACAGATCTGTACTAAAGACTTGTGGTTGGCTCAAGGGCATTCTTACTAATTAGTCTGATGAGGATTTTAGTATTCGTAGTGCTTTTATTGAAGATGAGAGGCATTAATCACCAAGCCAGATGACCTGTTTTTGTTCAAGAGCTACAAATGACTAATATGCGTTTCCAACCAAAACAGACAAAGAAAGACGACACAATAACTATCTAAAGACAGAAGAGATAAATTTGGATGTGAAGCAGGCCAGATATACTCAAATACTACCAGCCTGAATTTTTAAAGTAACTTTGAAACATTAGTTGACTTGAGGTCCAAGTGCATGATAAGTGAACATGAAAGAACTGGAGGTGATATCTTGATCTCTTTTAAGTCAGTGTTTCAATCCAAATGTCTTTCCAGATCCTAAATGACAATCAGTACTTATAAGAATGCTGTTATTCTTTCCTTTAAAGATTGCAAATATTTGCAATTACTGTGAAGCAAAGATATTATTTTACTAATGTGAAGCTTTCCCCACTGATTTTATGTCACTTATTTGAACTGAAGAAAATAGTGCTGGGAGAAACTGTGGAAGGTTATTCAATCCATCTTTGTACTCCACTTATACCTTGTCTGTGGCAGTTGCCAGGTCTACCCAACTCGGTGCTGATGTTACCATTTTATACTGTTCACATAAAATAAAAAAACTGAAAAAAAAAATCTTCCAATATTTTAATTTCAGAACTGTGAGTATTTCCACTCCTATCTCTTTAAATGATAAGTTGCACTTAACTGTATCTTTAACTAAAATCTGTAATAAGGGAAGTTGTGTAGGCAAATATGCTTATACACTCTATTCCAGCTACAGGAAACAGAGGATTTCCAGATCAAGGAAGTCAAGACCCTGAAAGGATAAAGAGTGGAATAATTAAAGATAAATATCTCATAAATACTTTAAAATATTTCTTTTGGAAATTTCAGGGAGGGGGAGGGGGCTTGGTGGTTGGTTGCAAGAAGTAGGGAAACTAACCACACAGAATGGCATAATGATAGAAAAAAATATCCATGCCTCTAGTGATTTGGATTTTTCACTTCATACATCATTTAAAACACGTTGAAGTGAGGCTATTAAATCAGAACATACCCTTAAAACAGGACTGAAAAGCAGTGAGTCAGTGCACTTTGAAGTTTTGTGCATTCCTGCAGTGTTCCTGCCTTGGCTTACTGAGTATGATTCAGTTGTCCAGGCATAAGTGTGTACTATCATTTGAGATGCCACAGGTGTCTTTCCTGTCTGCCTTTTATGTCTTCTGAAGGGTAGTGGTCTGCTGTACCAGCTCCAGTGTAATTTCTGCCAGCCCCATGTAGATATCTTTAAAAGCCTGCAGCATCTCAAAAGGCTGCAGACTGAATCCCACCAGCTGTGTTCAGTAGTAGCAGTAAACCGCAACTCATGCTACAATAGTGACAAAATGTCCAGAGACTGCCATTGGGAGTGGAGAGAGAGCACTTAAGCCCTTTTGCAGGGTAGGAGATATGGAGACGTCTCACATTTACCTTACATCTTGTCAAAATTTGATGTTTCTGGCAGATGGGGAGCCTTCTTTTATTAGTGTGTTATGAGCAGTCCCCAACATTAGTGAGTCAGTGAATTTTTCAGCTTCAAAAATATTACCAATCCAGGCCAGAGTCTGCCAATGCATATGGTACTGCCTAGAAAGAGAGAGGCTAATCAAAGCTGAAGCTTTATGTACTCTTTGACCTTGAATGTGAAAAGAGAAAGTCAACATTCCTATGAAATCTTTGAATATCAAAGGTAGCCACCCACTCTGCAGATTTGAAATGTATGTTTCTATTGTTTTGCTAGAAGTTTCCTTCAATTAATATTTTGTTTCACTGGAGATGGTTGAGTAAGGCCTTTGATCATAAAATATCATAACTAATGTACCCTTTTCAAGTGCTATGCCTTATTCAAAGAAAAAAAAGAAAAAGGAAAAATAAATACACCAGGACAGACTTAGTTATTGGGTGCAGATTCATAGTTTACTGACTGTCTTTAATATAAAAATTCCCTAAGGATTACGGCCAAAGTTGAAATTATTTGTCATCACTGCAGAGGTAATAGAACAAAAGTAACATTAACAAACAAAGTAATCCTAATTTGTGCTGAGCCTTAATCTAGTGAAGTGGCTCACACAAGGAAACTTTTTCAAAGCTTAAGCAAATATGTTCTCAGATCTGTATGATTCAGATCATGGACCTGAAATCACACCCTGGGTAAGTCCAGTAAGCAAAATATTTAGGACACTAAACTCAGTAACATCTCAGGTAAGCAGGTTTTCCTCTTATGTTTATTTATTGCAACCCACCACCAATATTTGAACTCCCTAACTGATGTCCTAACTAATAAGATAAAACCTCTCACTTTCTCTCCTTTACCCCTATCTCCTGTCCTGCCCCTGGTATAATAAGTAATTTTCTACACAAAATAGTGCAGGTTGAATAGGTAAATGAGAAGATGGTCCTCCCTAGCTCAGCCAATTCTCTTGGGACATGGCGAACAGAGGTTCAAACACTGTTTCTGAAAGTGATATAATTGTAGTTAAACTTATCACTTGGAGAATATTTGGGATTGGGCATTAATTAAATGTAAATAGTTAAATGAGAGAATGTCTAGCTTGAGGAAGTTTCAACTCAAGTTTCAACTTAAGCCATGACTCTAAGGCGCTTGTTAGGTAGCCGTGGAGTAGCATTTTGACAGCCTGAATGTAAGTTAACATACAAATAAAAAAAAAATAAATCAAATGCTGCAGTACAAGACGTCTGAGTTACATGAGGAATGGGTACGAACAGCATAAGATTCAGAACAAGACAAAAGAAGAGATGTTATGAGTTCTGAACAAATTATATAATTGTGTAGAGCGAAGACATGCTTATTGACTTGCGAAAATCATTAATGAATATAGAATACATTATTTAGAATATCTCCAGAAACTAAAAAAAAAAGTGGATTTTTAGAAGGGGCTGATCAATGAAAAGTAACTGTTTTTGAAGCAAGCTGTTTCAAAAGATTGTTTCATCCTGGGCCTATAGTTCATAATGATAGACAGTGAATGCACAACTTACAAGGAGATATCATAAACAATTTGTCAGGTCTAAATGGAGCTTTATGCATGCTCAGAAATACCTTGAGTGTTAGAACATTTTGAGTAAGCTCAGCTGCTAGAGCAATATCGCTCCAATCAGTGCTGTGCCAGCCCATTGCACACCATAGCAGCACATAGGGTAAGTTATACAAATGCAAGAGGAATGCAGAAAGAGAGCTGAAAATTCCTAACTTATAAGACAAGTGTAATTTAAGAAACAAGGGGCTTTTTGAGATGTAGAATGATCCCTACAGAGGAGAGACCATTTCCCTGTTGGCATGCTCCAAGCTCTGTTTGCAAATAGATAATAACTGTAGAGTACTCTGGATTCAGTGCTGAAGACTTGAAGACTGCCATTTCAGAAGGCTTTTGGGAATAACCTTTTCTCACTTTGATCCCTCTGAATCCCTTCTATCCTTTTCTATTTGATCTGCCTTAGGCCTATTTCTTTTTTAAATACGTGCTTAGGAACACATGAAGAGATGAATCAGTTACAAGTATAACTTTCTCTCAATACTCAGTAGGTAACTATGCTGGTTTCATAATGCTTCTCAGTGGAGGTGATCTAATTCAGCCTATACAAATCTAAAATGGAGAAGATATTTCTTTCTGAACAGTGAACTGTCTGATAAAGAAAGAAGGGCAAAGAAATAGAGATTTATGGGTCAACAAGGAATCCATCCTCAGAAAAAAATTGTCAGCCAATTTTATCTCTTGAGTAATTTCAGTGATGACATATCAACATTATCATTAGCACAACTGTTAGCACAAGACATTAACATGATGTTATACCTATATTGGTGCTTGAATATGGGTTTGGTCCCATGGAGGTCAATGGCAAGCTTTCACTTACTTTCACACGAGCTGATTCAGGTTGTTAAACAGCCATGAGTAAGCTGTTTGAATTGGATTTATCTAACTTCAGAAATCTAAAAGTTAAGCATCGTATCTCAGTTGCACACCTATGTTTCCAATGCAGTGACTGACTGGATGCATCTCCAGAGTGTGCCTTATTTCATTCTGAACTTTTGTATAAGAGAGGTGGGAGGAATCACCCACCCTCCTTCCCCTGACTATAGTGAAGCCTTGATCACTGCCTTGACTTGCTGCCTAAGTTTTAGAATACTAAAGATGAATAATTTCTGTGGAATACAAATCCAATCGCAACAGCATCACAGCCATGTCATTGTAACACTAGTTTCTTCACACAGCATGTGCTGGTTTTGGCTGGTATAATGTCAATTTTCTTCATAGTAGCTGGTATGGGGCTGTGTTTTGGATTTGTGCAGGAAACAGTGTTGATAATTCAGAGGTGTTTTCGTTATTGCTGAACAGTGCTTGCACAGAGTCAAGACTTCTTCTTCTTCTCACTCCACTCCACCAGCAAGGTGTTTGGGAGGGGACAAGAATTTTTGAGGGAATACAGCTGGGACAGCTGACCCCATCTGACCAAAGGGATATCCCAGACCATATAGCATCACACTGAGCATATAAAGCTAGGGAAGAAGAAGGAAGAGAGGATGGTCAAAGTAAGGTTGTTTGTCTTTCTAAGACACCATTATCTGTGATGGAGTCCTGCTTTTCTGGGGATGGTTGAACACCTGCCAGCCCATGGGAAGTTGTGAATGCACACCTTGTTTTGCTTTGCTTATATGCACAGCTTTTGCTTTACTTATTAAACTTTATGTCAACCCATGAGTTTTCTCCCCTTTACCCCTTCAGTTCTCTCCCCCACCCCACCATGGGGGCATCAGTAAGCAGCTGTGTGGGGCTGAATTGCCTGGTGGGGTAAACCACTACACAGTAGAAGACATAGACAGGCAATTTTCATATTCTCTTTAACTTACTCAGGTTAAAAGAAGCTAGCAGAGATGATTTGATGTGGCAGAGAGAAGAAGTCTGGATCAGAAAAGCAACCAACAGTGAGACAAATTAAATGTATTGTGTATTTTTTGCTTACTAAGATGAAGATCTTCAGCTCATCTGTTCATTGGCTGCTAGTGGTAACAATTGTATTAACATTTCTGATGATATGTAGTGTAGAATTACATCTCACTCCATTACAGTCAGTACATCTCACTCCATTACATTTGGTAAAGCTCTATAAAACAAAGAGAAGATTGGTAATAGGTCAAGTTGGTAACTTTACATCAACAGTATGTCTCTAATTTACCAGTGAATGACTTCCAAGCTCTGCAAATGGAGTCAACACTAAATGGATCTCTCCATCTCCCATCATTTCTTTTATTACCAGATAGAGCTAGCATAATGTATTTCCCTGCAACTCTATGGTTGTGATAAAGGCCAAAGGAAAAGAGGGGAGCCTAAAAACAGATGTGAGAGATTTCCTTGGAATAAATGAGTTGATGAATTTGTCTGTCAGACACATGCCAAAGTAAAGTGCTGTGATCAAGAGGTGACATATGAGGGACTTCTGTCATAGATTTATAGATTCAAGTACAAATCTTTGAAAGACAATTATAAATGCTTTCTACATCCCTGGGGCAAATCTTTCCTTAGGTGTGAAATGAATATCAATTAAAGCACAGGGAGGACATGAGGATGGAGTGGGAAAGGGAGTGGTTCATCATGGAGGTGTGAGTTGGTGGGAATCTAGTGACAGGATTATCACAGTGTGCTTTGCTTTCTCCATCAAACCCTAAGAGGGCAAAGCCGAGCACAAAGTCTAAGTGCAGACAATGGAGCTTCTGCAAGGGTAGAAGCATCCAAAGCTAATGGAGCTCTTTGTAAATGTGTGTCGTAGCTGGTTAAGCAGCTAATTAAGATTTTAGTCTGTATCCAGATAGCTGGTTCTGGTATCTCCTTTGCGAATGTCCCATCCCAGGAAGTTGTTCAAGGTCAGGCTGGATGGGGCTTTGTGGAACCCGGTCTAGTGGAAGATGTCCTTGCCCCTGGCAGCTGGGTTGTGAATAGATGATCTTTAGTGGTCCCTTCCAGCCCAAACCATTCTGTGTTTCCATGATTATGGCCCTGTTGGGCATTTTAAATTGTTTTGGATGGTCAATAAATGAAAAATATGTGTCCCTTAGCAAGGAAAGGTAGGATGGAAGGTAGAATCATTGTGTGGAGTATTTTCTCCACATTCTAAAGTATTTTTCATTAATATATATATGTATCATGCGCAGCATTCATTTTTATAATTTTATAAATGGAAGTATCTTGTAATTTCTTCTTCAAGTATAACACTGCAATGAAGAAGGAGATTATGTTGGAAGCTGCCTTAGCCGTGGAACCTACTGAAAGGGATGTACATCTCCTACCAATGCAGAAAAATTTGGATGTACCAAAAGAGAGGAACAGTGTAACACCAAGACAATTAAAATTAGCTTATTGATCAAGACCTTGCTGGTAATGATTAGTGATTTTCTTGTTCTGATACAAAAGTTAACTCACCAATATGAGATGGGGAAAAAACTGGCCACATGACAGTGAAAAGTAAATAATGTATTTTATTCAATACTAGTATTTTTGATCTGTAAAACACATGGTCTCATCACTAGATGTACTCAACATCAGCCACAACTACTTTCCAATCCATGCCCCCATAACACAAATCAATGTTAATACCGATCCTTCTTTAAACTTCCCATTCTGTATTTTTCCTCTCAGTAAACATCCTTTTTTGATGTAACTTCATATTAGAAAAAACACTTTAGGGCCTCTGCTCAATATTCTAAAAATTTATCTGTAAATCTTTATTTTGTTTTTGGAACAGTACAAGAGTAACTTAAAGTCTCCGAAGTATAGCACTCTACTCAAGTCCCAAGGGATAAAAATGCTTAATACATGATCAAAATGTAGTTCTACTTTTTAAAGAGTACATTTCACTTTTGATGTAATCTACAGAGAGAGCAGGCTTTTAGAAATGATGCAAGCTGACAATTGATGTCTAGCTTATTGACATTTAGAAGGGTAATTGTTTGCTGGCAGCTTGTCGAGAAGAAGTTTCCAAAGCCTCAGTGTACACATCACCCAAAGCTACCACTGAAGGCCAATCTTCAAATGTCACTGCAGAACATAAACAGATAAAAGGTTATCCTAATTAAAGCTGTGATGAGATAGTTCAAGACTATTAAAAAGAGGAAAAGAATTATTAAAAAATACTCTAAATAAAATCTTTAGTAAGAGAGGAGTCCTTTGTTTCTGGTTTGTTATGCTGGGTTTTTAAAATTGCAAACAATATTTAAGAGATATATTTCTCTTTTAATCAAGTACATTCATTTTAATTTTTATTAATTCTAATTTTAATTAGCCCTTTCTAAGGTTTTAGAAAAGGAATTTTCTTTTCCAAAAATTTTGACAAGTTTTGCAGGAATAACTGAGGTTATAGGGAGCACCAGGAGAGGCTGCATGAAAAGGCCATCTGAAAGATTAAAAGAGTGCCAAGAAGAGTACTGGCAGCCTCTCTCGTTATTCACTGCTGTGTGGAATCCCTGTTCTGTGTGAAATAAAATCTTACTACTGTGTACAAAGACACATCTGCCTTATTATTGCTGTCTTGTCACAAATACTACTCCCTTTTTCAGCCTCCAGCAAACTGCGTGAAAGAATCTGTTCTATTACGATATGAGGGTACTATAAACGAGAACTTGAAAATTCAACGTATATCTAATGACTTAAAGAGGCATGGCCTGAACAGTAAGAAGCACTGGGGAAGATCCAGCCTTGGTGAATCCACCATCTCCCCAAGTTCCCCATTATGGAGAACAACATTTGACTACTTTTCCCCTTATGTCCGAGCAACTCTGCAGAAAGGAGTTAGGAAGCATCCTATATGAACCTATTGTTTTTTTAAATAAAGATTGTGGTTTTTTACTAAGTCTTATGCAGAGCTATAAGAATCACTATAAATTCTGTGATACATCTTTTCATGGCAGTCTCTTCTTTTCCCCCTCACTGCTCCCAGGTGAGTTTCTGTATCTCCCATCACACAGTGTTGCACTGCCGCCAAAGGGCTGCTATTGCAAGAACTGAAGGTTTGGGTTTTTTGTTGCCATAAATTGGCATGTTGGCATTAGCCCTGAACAAGCCATAAGAGAAATGAAGAAGTTCACAGGATAATGCCTAGCAACTCAAAAAAGGAACAGAATTGACTGAATGCTCATTACAACAAATATTCACATGAGGGTAGTTGCTGTCAATCCCTCAGCATGAGTGACTGGCGTAGCACCCACATTTAGAAGAATTAGAAATTTAAATGTATGTAGCTTTCCTTTCATCTACCATGATTAGATGAAAAATAGTAATCGAAATACCAGGCAGGTCAGCAGTGCATAGACTAATCAATTCCTCACCACTACAGCCTCGTCATGTGGTGACTCAACAAGAAATTCTTTCTGCACTACAGCCATTTCCCCCAAGGACAGTGATGTGTTGAGTTAGAGAACAGGATGCAAATATATGTACAGTTTCTGCTGGCATTTTAGCTCTTGAACACATTCTTCAGTGTACACCCTAAAACAGGCTGAAAAAGATTACTTCAAAGGAGCAGAAGCTGAAAAAATACTTCCTGAAGTGACCTAAACTTAGGCTTCAAAACCTATATGCTCCATCTTAGGGCTCTAGCTGCATTCTGAAGAGTGTGTTGTCAGGAACAGAGAGAGTGGCAGTTCCCAGTCTTTGATTAATTCTTTTAAACCTATCCACAGTGTGTAACAAACTGTTCTTCCCATTCTCAATGTGTGATACTGTGAGCAAATATGCCAATACTTACTTTCCCTGACCCCATCTGTCTTCATCCTGTCAAGACTTCCTCCTCCAGAATTGTCATCCACCTCCTGCCCCATGCATTTTCCTGTTCTGTTCCCCCAGATGTGAATGAGATCTCCCACAGCTTTACCTCTGCTCCACAGAAGAATGCTGCCATGCTTTCTTCTTACACTCCACAAACCCTACTGAAGTGCCAGTGGTGCCCTTACCCGGTAGGCTGCTGATTCCAGGGGACTGCCTTGTGCCTCCTTAGCCCGCTGCTCACTGAACCTGTTGCTGCTGCTGTCTCTTCCCTTTGGAAAGCCTTCATCTCTTGGTCACCCACCTGCAGCATCAAGGCAGGGAGTGCTCAGCAGCAGCAGGAGCACAGTGCCACTGTGTGGAGACACCCCAAAATGCCCAGTTCTATCAGTCTTCCTCAAATCTACTTATTCACAAAATCCTTCTTCATCTATGAGGTTAATCTGTGGCATTAGGTAAGCATGAATATTACAGATTTGTAGCCAAGCTTCTTTGCAGGTACTAGAATTGCAAACAGATTTCAGAACTTTGTCTTCCTGCTGAAAACTCCACCTTTATCCTCTCCCCCAAAACACAGACTTGCTTCAGATCTGTCAGCTATGTTTCTATGGACCTTTCTGTATCCTGTTTCGGATCAAGGATTCACAACCCTTTTTTGCCAAATATAGGTCTGCCGCCTACACAGTAAGAAAACATTTGGAGATGTGACAAGAGTCAAGACAGGAAGGTACTTTAAAAGACTATGAAATTATGAAGGGAAAATATTGCCAACGAGACCTGTTAATGTAAATTGGTGTATTGGATTGTGCTGGATCAGACAGTCCACAATGAAGGTAAATTGCTCATCTAGTAGCTTTTATTTCCATGTAAAGACAGTGTAAGTATAACAGGAGGAATTCTGTGCTATCAGATAAGCAGCCAATCTCGCAAAAAATGTAAGACAGCATTCCTGCACCTCTTATTTAGAAAAAAAGAAAAGAGACGGTGAGATTATGTCAGTGATAAGTGCAGAAATGAGTGCAAAGCAGGTTTGCAGCATGGCTTCTCTGCAGATTTTGCCATGAGTCTGAATTAAGGCAGAGCATTACCATTGCCACAGTTTTAACTGGGATTTGTGTACGTATGCGTGTGTGTGCTTGTGTGTGTGTAGTTTCTTCTCAGAAGCTGGTCTAAAAATATTTACAACAGCTTCTGAAGAATGACTCAATTATCCATGGAATTCAGATTTTCATAAATTGTGAGAACAGTTCAGGGCCTGACTCCAAACCTGTTGAAAGCAGCGACTAGTTTCTAACTAGTATCAAAAGGATCTAGATAAGTATAGAAAGATCCACTTTAAAATATGTATCCTATTTGTTTTATTAATCACTTCAGAAGAGGTAAAGTCCTTTCCTTAATTCCCTACCAAACTGAAGTGACAACTATTTCATACATTAAATGGAAATTTACTGACATTTACTGAAGGGCAGAAAGGTGCCTTTCAAAAAACCACTCTTTTGCATGTCATTTCTCCTGTCAGATCAGAATACATGAGAATGTGGAAGAGGATGAGGTAGATCTACAGTGCTATTAAAAATCTAGATATAAAAGAGATCAGTGAAATGGCAGAATAATGAATATGAACATTATCTGTATTTAATCTGGCTAGCTTAACACCTTAATTAATAATTCAAATTAATTTCTTCTTCAGTGCTATTTCTCAGGAAATATTTATTCTGCACCTGCTAAAATCTGCCACCTACACAACTTCAGCTAAACCAATATTGTGAATAAAAATATTCCATTCTCTCATGGAGGGTTAGCAACATAGTCTGTTATTAATCTTGCCTGGCACCTTGCATTATAAGACTCTGTTTCCAATTACCTATAATTATGTTAGACTCATTCTCACAGTTGCCTGCCAGGTGCTACTTCAAGATGACATTTGGAAAGTTTCGTTGAAAACAGCCAATTATGAAATTAAGACAGGGAAAGAAGATTTCCTTCACTCAAAGTTTCACAGTGATATTGTTGTAGGAAGTCCTTTTAAATGAAGACTTCAGTTAACAGAAAGTCTTTCAGTACTTGAGCAGATTTGCACGCAAAGTTGATGGAGTCAGTCTGACACTACTGGTCACGTGCTACAGCAGTGACAGGCCATTTCTTAAAACAATCTTTAGGCTGTCAGACCAGAGAATGTGTGGTCTGCCATAAGGTTTTTATTACAATAAGGGTATTTTTTGTCCCCAGAGACTGTATGCCCTGACCATTCATACTGCTTTCATTTTACAATTAGCTGCCTTTCTGTGTGCAGGTGAAATGAGAGCAGTCCAGATGAACTGACTGGGCAATAGCTCTTGCTAAAATCAAACACTAGGTGTTTGGTTTTCAGATGTGTCCCTTTCCTTAGGGACACTGCAGGGTTCTGGCCCAACATTTGTAGTTGAGAAGTACAATCATCATTGCTAAGCAACTCAAATTGCCTCATAAACAGTTTCATATGAACCTGGTCAACAGGAAAAATTGTGGGGTGTTTTCATGGTATATATGCACACACTGCAACCTGCTAAGATGCCCTGCATGCCTCTTTTATCAGTCAGCCCACACTGGCCTTTTGGAGTAGGTAACTATGCTCTCATGGCCAATTATAAAATTGCATAAGCACACAGAAAGATAAAAACCTGTGGAAATTATCCTTGTCTGGATACCAAGCGTTTTCATAGGTACATATCTCTTCCCATACCAACCCTCAAAGCCAGCTCTATTTACAGGTCCAACCCTGGCTGTGCTCTGGTCATGCCTTGGCCTTTCCAGCCCCGAAGCTACACTCACTTTTCTCTCCATGTGTCCTGGGCAGTGCAAAGATGCCCCTGCAGTCAAGGCTGGCAGGCTGGGCAGCTGCAAGGGAGGACCACGTGAGGAGGAGGAAAGAGTAAGGGAGGCTTGTCACTGGCTTCACACTGAGGACATCTGCTTTGTCCCCTTCCTAATCACCAGTATCTGGCAAGGACCCTTGCTTCCCCCTCTCACAGCCACAGCTGAGGCACAATGGCCCACAGCCTTTTAGATCTTCTCCTATTCCTGCCCAGGAGCATTTGCAGAGCTGCAGTAGATCCTACTCAGGTGATGTTTTGTGCTGTTCAGAAGCAACAGCTCTCGAAATCAGGTGGAGTTCTTTTACAGGGCTCTTCTTTGTCACCATGGACAAAGAGGATCTTCACAGAATCTCCTGCCATTCACAGTCCTGTTTTCAGGCCTCTAGGCTAGCTCTGCCAGCTGTGATATTTCCATAATATCTCAGGAAGGCCAGAAGATGGTGGCTATGAGAAACCAGCAAGGTTGTAATGGCAGATTCTGAATAATAATAGCAGGTTCTAAATGCAGATCCCTAATATCAAGTTCTAGGAGGATTTTTAGATACCCATGCACAAAAGTTCGACAACTTCTAACATAGAATAGTCTCCTCTTTTAAAGTGCTCTTCACTCCTTCCTGTCCCTGAAAGAACCATTGGAACAGCCCTGGCTGGCCTGACCTCTCTCACCACCAGTGACAGATTCAGTGTCTGAGAGTAGGGGCAGCACAGTGCCTTCCCCACGTAGTGGCCAGCTGTGCAGAAGATGTCTCTCTCCTAGAGAAACTCTCTCTGCAGAGAATGAGTACTAAACATGCTGAATCCTCCCAAAGCAGTGGCCATTGCATACGTATGCATTTGGCAGCCAGCCTGTGTGGAAGACAAACAAGTCACAGGGATGGAAAATCTGACAAGGAGGGGACATGCTGGGAGCTGGAGGTGATCAACGCCAAGGGTTGCCCACACTTCCACTCAATGCAATCACAGACTATTCTCAGTTGGAAGGGATCACAAGGATCATCGAGTCCAACCTTTTAGTGAATGGCCTGTACAGGGATCAAGCCCACAGCCTTGGCACTGTTAGCACCGTGCTCTGGCTGACTGACAGCTGCACTGCCGACGTGCGCTCGCCCTCAGGCTGGCATCTGCCTCCCAGTCAGGATGCACTTGTGATTTCATGGATGCTGCACTGTCCTGCCCCCCAGCCAAGCCTGCCTGCTACTGCTGCTGGTGGGGCAGGGGCAGCACAAGGACACTGCAGGGCTGAGGCCACAGGCCCTCCTCGCACGGTGCAGCACACAGAGCATTTTGCACGCAGAGAAAGCTATCCCTGTTTCTCTAATGATGTCTTGCAACATGTGTTTCTGTTGGCTGCAGGCTGCCTTGCTCCCCGTAAGAAGCTGCAAGGCTGCTTGGGCCGTGTCCCTTGGCTGGTGGGGAGGCAAGGAGGTTTGTGGGCAGCCACTGCCATGCTACTCTGGGACACAGTGGCACCTGGCAGAGCTCTGCTCTGCAGGCAGGTGCTGTCAGCATCAGGAAGGGCTTGTCAAATCCTGGCCAGCCAAAAGCTGATCCGCAGGCAGGGGAGGAGGAAGAGGACTGGCAACACCAGTGAATTTCCGACACTGGGAGGTATATGGAGCAACCCAGGGCGGAAGCTGTTGTGCGATAACATCGACAGGCTCTGGCCTTGCTTTTGATTGTGCAGCTTTCTCAACAGCATGGGGATCTCCATGGAGAGCCCTTTGGGAGCATGGCAAAGGCAGGACCCCACAGGTGACCTTCTCTACTCAGGGTTAAGTTTAGGGTTAGTGTTAGGATTAGAGTTCAGGTTAGGGTTAGAGTCCTCTCAGCTGGAGCTTCGTGAAGATTATTTGGAATCACTGCTGAATAGTGAGGGGACTTAAAGGAGATATTCTTGGGATAGTTTAAAAAAGATATATTGAGGGAAGAGGATCCTTAAAGAGATACCTCTGCAATTTTTAAGAGTGTAGAAAAGCCTGAATTTAGGAGAAAATTGAGATTATGGATCAAACCAATAAAACTGCAACAGCAGGAAGGAGGTTGTGCCTCTATCTTCTGAGAATTGAATGCTAGGTGCTTTTTGAACCAGTTAAGAAACTACTGTCTTATTATCCATGTTCCTCAGATCTTTATGTGTTCCTGAGCAAACTGTAAGGAATAACTTGAATAGTTACATTGCCGATATGACTGTGGTTTGTCGCCAGTCTTGAGTTATTCATAGGGTAAATGATAGATGAAAAAAGAAGGGTGTTGGGGGAAATTTCTCAAGTGTGTACTTCTGGACTGTGCCTGCTTTTCTTTTTTTTTTAACCTGACATGTAGACAATATATATCACTAAGCTTTTTTGTAACTAGAAAATGAGATACTAGGACAAAACCTAGTGTGGCCGATAATGCATATGTTCATATGTTTTCACCTGTGCTAGACTGATCTAAATTCAAATCTTCACACCAGGAGCTTAATGGAATAATTTTTCCCTGTCACATGTATGTGTAACAAAGTGAGGTGAAAATATTTGTAAACTGATCCTCATTGTGAGATACATTCATTTCTAAGATATTGAGTGGGTTAATGGGAGGGAAGGGAAGACAATCTACAGGCAGAATCAGCTGGTCCCTGTGGAAAGCCTACACTGTGTACTGTCTCCCTCTTATCTCCCAGAAGCAGAGAGACGAGGAGTGGCTGTCCTTGCCTGCCCACCCTGGCCTTTGGGAGGGCCAGAACACAAGTGTGTTCAGTGAATATAGAGCTGACAGGAAAGAACCTGAAACTTTTTGGTGGGAAATGTACACACTGCTGATGGTGTTTCAGCTGCATGGTCAGGCTGAAAAAAGGGGGAAGGGGTATGTGTTAAAATTGGAAAAGACTTAGTATGGGGAAAGCAGTGTAAAGTCACTTTATAAGCCTCTGTTTTCATGCTGCTCCTTGAAGTCATAGATTTTCTGGTCTTTACAACATTTTAATGGAGCTGGTAATGACTACACATATGGATTTCAATAATCAAATAAAAAATCTATGCCAGAGAAAAAGTTATTTAAAAGCTTCTTAAAGCAATATTGACCTTATCAAATCATCGTGACTTTTAGTTTCTTCACTTACTCTTTCTCTAATCTTTTCTATTTTGATTTATGTGGGATTTTTACACTGCTTTCAGCTGCTTTTCAGTATATTCATTATTCTAGCTGTGTTCGGTACAGAAAACAAGTTAATTCAAAGTTCAACCCTTCTCTCACACCGAAGACTACTTGTTACACAAACATCTCTGTTCAGATGCACTCAATGACAACACCGACCTATGGCTGGTATTTCCCGTGCTCTCAGAACCACAGTACTGTGCTTAGATTCAAACTAACTTAATCTCATGAAGGAAAAAACATGTGTTAGATGAGATTGTAAGTGTAAGCAGAAGTTGCAAACTAATTGTTTAACAAGTCTCCAAAATCTCATATTAAAGGAACCAACAGATGTTAAAACAGCCCTATACCTAATATTGATTTGTTTTCCAGATGGTTCTTACTTAACTGTGTCTTATGATACACCAGTGAGTCACCAATATATTATTTATGAAAGCAGGATGCACTTAAGTTATATTTAGAATGCAAGAGTACCTCACTAGAAATATTTAGCAGCTTGTGCAAGGAATACAGAGTAGAACAATTACTGCTTACAGACCTCATTTTTACAAGGTGGAAAAGAGGGTAGTCATTTATATGCTTGTATAGAGGGTGCAAAACGCTGCTAGAGCAAAGATAGTGCTTTATCTGCACTGGTGTTTGTGGCTAAAGAAAGTACACACATCAATCTTTATTTTTTGGTTTAGAAGTGATTAATAATGAGACAAGTTCTCTGAGTTATAGAACAACCAAAGAGCTATGGCACATGGTAAATTATAATACAACATTAATGTGCATTACAGGAAAACTATGCAATTTTTGACATTCCTGTTCCAGGACTCTTAGGAGTGACCTGCGGTGGCTTGCAATGTCTCATGACCTGATACATGGAACCACTACACAAACTGTGCTGGACAAATTCTTCTTCTTCCCATGTAAACTGCAAATCTGTCAGGAAGTTACATGTTCTGAAATATATTTTAATGCAACATGAAATACATTAACCATGGAAAGGCAGGCAAAATATTTTTAATTCTGCTAGTGTACTTCAAGAGTTACAAGGAGTTGAAACTCTTCAAAAATAGTCTCCCAGTAGAACAACCTTCTAGTAAGGCACAAGATGAAGGGTTGAATGAGGGGAAATTGGTCCAAAGTGTCTTCCTATACACAGGACTGAGGATGAGGGGGAAGAAGGAAAAGTTGGTTGATTCTTTTTCATTGTCAGTGATGAAATAAAACCTGAGAGAACAGCAGTCTTGCTGAAAACATTTCTACAACTTAAAATCTCTAGAGGTGCTCAGCAATATGATTGCATCTTCCTATATTTGGACTCTACAGAGCTGGCAGGGATTGTTCTACGTTGGGGGGGGGTAATATTTTTCCCTTTAAGCTGCGTCTTCTTGCTCAGAGGAATGTGAGTCTGAATGAACGAGAGTGGGTCTGGTGTGCTCTGCATGGGAGCAGTGCAAATGTATCTTTCCTTCCAAGAGGTTGCCTCTGACAAGACTAAAGAAAAGAATGAACCCTCAGTGTTACCAGAACATTTTCCTCCCTACTACTTCTATTAGGATTAACCCAAGAATATCATGCTTGTTTGAAATTTGTGTAAAGGAGAGTTAAGTATATTTTCTCTTGGCTTGTGTCAAATAGTTCCTGTTACTGAACAGACTGAAAGCTACATGCATACTATAAAACAGACAGTTATTGGAAATTATCAGCATTTAGTAAATTTCAGTATGAGTTATTCACTAATATAATACCTATGTAAAGTAACTTTACATACAGCTTCCACTGATCAAGACAGTATGAAATTAGTTTTACAAGAGTAAAATTTTTTATTCATTTAAGAAGCCACTAGAGCTATGATTCTATGATAATATATGAAATTGTAATCTTTTAAAGTGGTGCCTTCAATAATTAAAAGTCATACTGTACAACTATCTACACAGTATGTTGTTAGCAACTGTGCTGTTTTCGGTTTGTGCCATTTGCCAAATTTCAACTTTGGTCGGGCACAATATAATAAGATTTAGAGGGAGGTTTTTTTCTTTTTGAATTAAGATAATGTATCTGCTCTTGAGAACAAGGCAAGACAAAAGTATATATTCTCACACCTGAAGAAATCTGTATCTAGAATTTAAAAATGGATCTGAAACCTGTCCCAGAAACCTTTGCATTAGGAACAGAATTTTGAAAAGCAGCCCACACCTGTCCTAGTTACAAACTATTCAAAAATATATATCTCATATATTCACTGACTGCCAGAGCTACCCACAAATTGTACAAGCATTTAATATCACCAGGTGCACTGTAAGGGCAACAAACCATATTAAATTTCTCAGATTCAGAACCCTTGGTGCTACTGCCTGTTCTGATTCCAGGGAGAAAACTGGAAGTGAGAGACATTTTCCCAACAGCACTTCTCATCTTTTCCAGCCAAATCTAGAATGCCATTGAAGGATGCTGCCTTAGAGGACCATAAATGGGATATGACTAGGAACTGCAGAATAGGGTAAAGGAGCAATTGTAAACTGGAGAAGCAACTGTGACTTCTGCATATGAGAACCTCTCCTAGAAAAAAGCCTTTTGAGGAGGAGGAGGAAAAAATTAAAAAAAAGATCTCTCCTGCTTCTCTCATATGAATGAATGAGGCTCTTAGTGTTTGAAATTTTTATGCTCTCCTTGAAGGAAAGATACATGTATTAATACATTCTGTGAAATATTATTTATTTGTAATTCGCTCATGTCCAGGTCTCTAACCATTCTTGGAAAGAGGAAGAAAAACACATTAGGCTGACACTTATTTGACATGCACAAAGAGTTGAAATGTAAGTTGTCTCTAAGTAGGAGACTGTCATAGTTTCTTCAGGGTTGAATCTGGGAATGTGCTGGGCTTTGTGAAACTATCTGTACTGAGAAGGGAGAGAGCAAGACTTGCAACATTTGCTGTGAGACTTCACTAAATAATGCAGTGGATTAGATTCATGTTTCAACTCCATGATTACCTTCATGAATGACGTAGAAAAAGCATGATGTTGTACGAAAAGTGTAAAGTACTGAGAGCTCATCTTTAAAACAGGCACTGCATAAAGATCCAAGTGTAACTACTGCAAAGATTCTTTGAATTAAGTGTCTTGGTTCTGGCATTTTATTAGCATTAGTAGAACTTTAACTTTCAGTAAATATCAACTTCATACTGATGTACCTTATTGCCAAAATATAGCTTATCACTACGCAAGTTTTGCATTTATGCTACGAAGTTTACTAAGCTTTTGAAAAGGCAGGAATCTTCCTGATGACAATGTAAATATGATTTTCCAACTCTGACTCTGAAATGTTAACTTAGCAATGTCCGTTCTCATCTTTTAGGTGTGCTTGATGAAGCTGAATGATACTGAATAAACTGCTGATCTTTCATCTTTAGTTCACTGATTCAAGCCTGCAATGAATTGCTGAGTAAAGTGAAGGGTTTTTCAGGTCAGGCCATATTGCATAACAATGAAAAGTTGCTCATGCCGGAATCTCTGCATGTAAACTCTGTCTAGACAGAGTAAATGCAGAGGGTCCCCATAGGTTTTGTTTTCTGTTTATTTGTCAGGACTGCAGTCTTGTTCTTCCTGCTTTTTCAGTGTTGTTATCTATGGTCGCAGTATTACAGCTATCACAGCTATGTTGATTCTTTCATCCTGTTATCATCAGGTTATAGCAATACTATCCTTCATAGAAGTGTTTGACTTCTCAGAGAAGTGACTTGTTTTTATCAATAGTGTTAAGGCTTAGGGGTAGCTTGAGAGTGTATCAGATGAGCTTTTGCTGAAAGCTGATATAATGACAAGATTATAGATGGGAATTACTCCATGCAAATTTGCAATTGAACAGTGGAATGTCTTACATGCATGCTGCACCTGCTCTCCTCCCAGGTCACTCTCAAGATGTGCCAGCCCTCACTCAGAATGCTCTCCACAACTCCTCAGCACAGTTTCTGTTCTTTGCAATATTGTTGCCATCCTGTAAGGCAAACCCAGATGAACTAGGAGACAGTGCCCATAGTTCCTACGCCACTGCTGGGATAGGTTAATCACGCTGCCTGAGAAATCAACTACTCCTTCCCCCCTTCCTAAAGCACTGGTTTGCAGCCAGGTTTGAGCCAGGCTATTGGTTAAAAAGTAGCAAAGAGAAAATGCTTGTGTGGTAATACTTCAGAAGGAAGGAGATGTGAGGTCACAGCAAGATGCATGCTCTGCACAGTTTACAGACCGTGGGTGTAAATAAAGCTTGGCTGTGGAGGGTCATGCTCAGTGCTTTCCTCCAAGAGCCTCACCCTGCCATGCCATCTTACTCATCCTCATGCCCAGATGTGCAGCAAACACCTGCACACCTGGATCTTGGCTATCTTCTCCAGGACAGTGGCTTGAGACAGGGAAATTCACTCCTCAGACCAGAATTGGACACCTTTATTCTAGTTACCTACAGTATCTTGGTCTTTTAAAGGCAGTCAGTAGTGCTGATGTTCCTTGGGCCAATGGAAGTGGCAAGTTGTTCAGCAAAGTCTGTATAACTGAAACTTGTTCCACTGTGACTTTATGGTGTATTGCTAATGCAGGTCCTCCTAGATCACAGTGGGTTCATGTGCACTGGATGACTACACAGGGTTTGCTTGCCACCTCAGAGAGACAGCAGTAGGCCCTACATTATCTACCTCTTCAGGGACACAAGATTAGTAGCATTCAAGAATCACAGAATTTTCTGCATTGGAAAAGACTTCTAAGATTGAATCCCACTGTTAATCTAACACTTCCAAGTCAACCTCTTAACTATGTCTCTAAACACCAAATCTGCACATCTTTTAAATACCACTGGGATGGCAACTGAACCACTTCCCTGGGAAACCTGTTAGAATTCTTGACAATCCTTTCCATGAAGAAGTTTTTCCTAATATCCATTCTGAACCTCCTGTGACATAACTTGAGGCCATAGACTCTTGTTCTATTGCTTGTTACCTGGGAGAAGAGACTCAACAGTCACCTTGTTACAACCTCCTTTCAGGTAGATGTAGACTGTGCTAAGGTATCCCCTGAGCCTCCTTTGCTCCAGGGTAGAATGATCCAGCTCCCTTAGGTTACTCCTCATAAGACTTGTATCTGAGCTGATGGCGCTTGTCTTCTCTAGGACTTTATCACCCCTATGCGGATGACCAAAGGCCACAAAGAAGTTCAGGGTTAATAAATATGTGAAGCATTTGGACTCTAGACTTCACCCAAGGGTAGTCTTGATGATTACTACTTCACTACAGTCTTGTGGGAACAGATCAAGCAGCAGCTCTGCTGAAGCTAAAAGACCCCACAGTGTGCTTTGCATTCAAATGCACACATCACTGTTCAGCAAGTCTGCAACATAAGCTGTTCTGAACAGATAGGGATGCAGCAAAGAAGGGAAACAGCTGTAGGCTCTCTGAGAAAACACACAGAGACTTGCTTGTGCTGCCCTATTTCAGGTGCATTTTGTTGCTTGTAAGAACACCCTACTTGTTCACAGCTATCTATGCTGTTCAAGCACAGGTGTGTGTGACCCATTGTAACATCCCAAAACACTTAAATGCAAGGGGTTTACTGAGGTTCCTTTACTCTGGGTTAAGTGCATAGGAGAAATACCCACCAGAAATTCTCAAGAGGTCAAAATTATACAAAAGTTTACTGGAAAAATATAGAAAGTCAGGGAACTTTGACAAAAGGTTTAATATAACATCAAATTAACATAAACCACTTATCATAGCATTAACTTAACCTATTCAACTTAGCAAACTTTAAATCCATTCGATGTTAAGTTACTCAAAACATTCCTTGAAAAGAGAATTAGAAGAAGAAGAAAGAGAGAAAGACAAAAAAGAAAAGCACACACATAGCTACCAGCTCAGCGATTCCAGCACGAATAAACTCCAAGAGGGGGCAGGGTCAAGCAAGCTGTGTGCTCACTTCTCCATCAGCTTATTAAACCTCTGGTCTGAGTGTGCCCTCCCCCCAGGTGCAAATCCTGTCACTCGGCCACTCAGGAGATGGGTTAGCAGCACCTCTGGTATGTGATTGAGTGATTGATTGATTGATAGATAGATAGATAGACAGACAGACAGACAGACAGACACTGCAGGGCTGGGATGCTCTAGCTCTGGGCTGGGGGATGTGGTATGCAAAGCAGTGCACTGCCTTGCCAGAGAAAGGTCCGACCTGCCCCCCTCTCCCTCCACATCCTGCAATATCTCGAGACATCAATCTTTTCCAGCCTCTGACACCCGTGAATATCCTGGAGTCCTCAGTCTTGTCGCTGGTGGAAAGGAGGAAGGGAGGAGTCTGTCCTGTGCCTCGCTGTATCCAGAGTAGGCCAGGGGACAGTCCCAGTCTTTGCAGAATTCAGCAGCACACTTGTATCCGTGTGCTCACTACAGCTCTGACCTTTCCCATCTCTGACACACACATCCCCCCCTCCTCGTGCACCTACCCTACTCACTGGCTAGTCTGGGCTGATCACACTGAAATGCAAATTACTCACTTTTGTGAAGTTACTAAACTAACCTAGTGACTCTTCATTGGTGCCTATTCACTACTTACCTCTATAAAAACTTTGGTGACATTCATAAATAGTCCTAATAATTTTGTTTTTCATCATTTCTTCTTTAACAAAAAAGTTAAATATATAGATTTCAAATCAATCTTTGTAGGAAACCTGTATTATACATTTCCATACAAGCATTTTCTCTTTGTAATCCCATTTTAAAAGCTATTAGTTAGCAGGTTTTGAATCCATTTAATGTTTTCAGGCTAAGTTAATAACTGAAATTCTTGTTTCCTAATAAAAATGTGAAATACTATTAGGGCAAATGCCTGACAGAATCATTTTAAAAGAAAAAAAGGATACATTACTTATATTATTTATCAACTAGATCCATAATCTAGGAAAAATATCAAGTGAGGTTGAAAAAATTATTTTTCATGAAAGAAAGTCGATATTAAGAAGAGGGGAATAAAATTATTTATTAATGATGATGTCAAACATTCTATTATTTGTCTAGGATTGAGATTTGATGGGTAGTTTGCCCTTTTAAAATATTGGCTTAAGATAAGATTTTTTCCAGTTCTCTATAATTTCCCCTGTGTTTTAAACTTTATTAAAAGTCAACATACATAGCTGAGAAAGCTTATTTGATGATTCCTTTTTGGTGGTTTTAAATGCACGTGGTTCATGTCTCTTGGTAAAAAAAAAGAAAAAGACAAGAGAAAAAAAGTGCTTTACTGGTTGCTGCTTTCATATTTTTCAGGAGACTGTTGGAATGGAACCTTTCAATTCCACTCTTTAATCAGCTCAGTCTTCTCTCTTACTTGTGATGTTGGGGTATGCTCACTAAAATCAGCTCTAGCTCTTCTCTGTTACTATAAACCCTTTCCCCACCATCCAATCAGACATTCTACCAGTTAACGGGGTTCAAAGCTAACTGGTCTGTAATTTGTCCAGATAACACCACTATTGTGTCACTTCATTCTTTGTATTCAAATAATAATAAAAAATCTGTATACCTGTATTAAATATTATGTATTATACAGTATACTTGTAGTTCTATATTCCAGAAAAAGGAATAAGGCTCAAACAGAAGGGGATCTATAAACGACTTTTTAAGAGAAAACATAGCACTCTTCACATAGCCATGAAATGGGATAGGTTCTATGTAGTAGCTAGAAAAAACCCCACAGGTGATCTTCCTCTGGATAAATTTCACACCTGAATCTTATTTCCTTTTTTAGACAACATGAGACCAAATCTTGAGACTTTTCTATATCATTCTGTGTTATCTGAGCAATCTGCCACTAAAACAGTGCATCGAGATTACAACACAGAGATCTGAGAGCTTATTGAAATGCAGTGCTATTAACTCTTCCTGCATGTGCATCAGTCACATGAAACAGCATTACCTGAGACTACTGTTATATGCTTTAATTTGGAAGTATCATGCTGAGCTCCATCTTTCACTACATTTCTACCCAGGCTTCTGATAAAAAAATCTAATCAGCTAAAACAAGATTATATTGTAACTGTAGATGCATAGCATGAACATTTTATCCCTAAAGAATTTCTTCATTAAACTAATTTTTTTTTTGTCTCATTAATCTCATTGAAGATTGTTCTGCAATAAAGAAAGGATGTAATCTGCCACTGACTAATTGCTTCAGACTCTTTAGTCTCCATATCTTCCTTTTCAAAAGCTCTCCCCCATGCTTCTTCTGGCTACTTAAATAGAAAACAAGCTGAGAGAAAACAGGTTTTGTATACCTTTTCATAAGCCTTTAGAAAAATGCAATAAAGGGAATTCAAGTATTTTTCCACACATCCTCAGCCCTGGTTTTTGAGGTTTTATTTTTCAAGTTTAAGACTACTCTCATTCTGTGTGTTTTGATCCTGTCAGTAATTTCTTAGACAACAAAGATCTGTTTCTTTGCATTATCTGTACTTCCTGGCAGTAAGACAAGCCTCAAACTGTTGCCTGACTATTGAATGAGGTCTGAGTCCTAAACCGTGAAGAAGATAGGGCAAAACAGCATTTATTGAGCCCAAAATGCTAAGAGGTAATTTGTTTAAAATAGCTGAGATGAGAAATACTTAATGTCACAGCTGAATGCTCCTCTGTACACTCATCACTCTTTCTGAGTGGATGGGAACCTCTTCCCCACCTCTCAGAAGAGTGCCCTGAGCAGCAGAGGCAGGCTGGTGCTCTGTAGTAGGACTCCTCTGAAAGACTATTTTGCTTGCAAATAGTAATTAAATACTCATCTGGTATACACTGAGGAGAGTAAGTAGAAGTGAGTTGCACTTCCAGCCTGTTGATAAGGAAATTGGTGCAGAAATGAGAGAAACTTGTGTTGTGCACTTTTCTCCAATACTTACTTAATCTGAAATACTTGTGAATTCCTTAGCTGCAAGTATCCCCCTTCCTAGCTGAATACATCATTAGAGCAGCGAGTGACATTCACTGAATAGTCCATTGAGCTGTTGATTTCTTCATGCAAAATGAAATAGCTTCTGCAAAATAGACAAACATAGCACTTCACCTTAGACTACCCAGGAGTTGGATTGCTGGATATCCTACAGGGAGGTGGGAGACAGGGATTCAAGATCTGTCAGGCAGAGGAGGCAATTAGATCATAGATTTTCGGGTGAGCGCTCAAGCTGTTTGAAAACAACTTGAGAGATGACAGTACCTCTTTCTCTTCTAGCTGTACTCTTGTGTAAACCTCATCTGTTTAGGTTTTAAATAATTTCTTCACTGCTATGTCTGTGAATCCTGGGAGGATGTGTGTAAGAGAAACTCGTCACTGCAGCGGCTGAAAAAACATTTATATTCATTTCCAGAGTAGATCTGTAGGTATAAGGACCCCTACCACCAAAACCTTTGATAATGAGGGAGTTTGGCAGTGACCAGGATTTGGCAGTAGCACAGTGAAAATTCTTAAGAACAAGACTTTCTCCTTAGTGAATGCTTTTATCACAAGCCTGCCTTCATTTTGCTGCACTTCAAACTCTAAACTTAGAAACAAAGTAAGGAAATGCTGTTTGTTCCTATAGGGTTATTATGAAGCACTGAAATACTTCACAGTAATGAAATTCCATAATGAATATAATAAATAAAAATTTCTAAAGCAACTTCCTGTAGATAGCATGTCCTATTCAGTGCAGTGCACACACTGGTGCTTGTTTCTTTTATGATAGCTCAGAATCACCTCTTATTGAGAGCCTTAAGTTTATTATGAAATTTTCTCGATAAATTTGTACTGACACCTTGTAAACATTTATCTTCATTTTTCTTTGTGGACCTAGTTCCAAAAGCTGTAGAATTCATTATAACTGTGAATACATCTGTTGTAAAGTTCAACCATACATATTACTAACCATCTGAAGTGATTCCATACGTTTGTGACTTTCAAGAGTAGCACTAAACATTTAAATCTCTATTAAAGAGTGTGCAGCATGAAAGGCTGTTGAGAATGACATCCAGGACAATATTTTCAGAGGTTTACAAAATCATGTATTGTGTTAGTCTATTCTCTACATTTTAAGGCAGGTAAATCTTCCTCTTACAGTCTGTTAGTGGGTGAGGGGATCAGACAATGGGCCATGAATGCTTTGTGCTTCAGCTACTAAACCACCTCCCCAGTCTCCCCTTGCCAACCACCACTCTGCTTCTGCGCTGCAAAGATGCTACAGGCCTGAGTGCAGCACAGGAAGGGTGAAACAAGTTTATGTGGCCATATTCTTTGTTCCCACCATTGAGGGTGTGCTGCATCTCACAGTTCTAAAACACTTTGTTGGCTTCACTATAGAAAGCACCTCATCCCTACCTAGCAAAAAAATTCCAAACTAGGTAAGTGCAGATGTACATCAAAGGTAGCCCTCAAAATAAATACAAAGGTCACACTACCCTTTCTGTGACATACCCTCTGATATAGCATTTGTCTTCACTCCATCATATGTTTGTCTGATTCACATTCCTGTACCAGAGTGATATCTACGGACTGCACTGTATTCAAACTCACTCAGTGAACAGATTCACTATGCTCATCAATTAGTCACTGTGAAATGTTGTCTTGAAGTGTATACTTCTTTAAAATACACCGGGCTACTGTCAGTAATCTGATAAACTGCCATTGATTATATTTAGGGGAATATGTTATTTTAGACAATATGATCTCCTAGTCCTTGTGAAAGCCATCATCTTTCTTTCCAGAAACAATGAAGAGTGTGATGTGGAAATGTAAGGACTATCTGATTTCTTCTCTGGTTCCCTGAAAACCCTGAGTAGTGATTTTTATCTTCAGGTGAGTGATAGAGTTGTGGATTAACTTTGGATGTAATCCCTATTTTACCTGTTGTCCATGGGCAAGAAATCTACATTGTCACAGGAATTCAGAATTACATTCAGAGGTGTTAAAATTATATTTCTGCTGCAGGAGCAAAGGTGTAGGTGCCCTTGTGTTTCTGCCCAGTTTGTTTTGTAAATGCAATTTATTCAATTGCAGCCTTGTTCTGTCCATTCCTCTCTGTCTGTAGTTTTTGAAAATTTCTGAAGTGGGAAAATAGCACTAGTTTAATAAAGGTGATTTTTATGACATATCCAAGCAGAATGACTAAGGAGAAAAAAAAGTGACTATAGTGCCACTTCATGATTTATCAAATGTCAGAGAATCCAGAAATGAGAGCATAGTTACAAATTCTGCATATGACAGCAAATGTTTCATTCAGATCTCATTCTTTAATTCACAGTAGACAGAAATCCATAGGAAATCAGGATTTGGATTCTGCTTCAGGACTATTTGCTTGGATTACTTTGAAATTTAAAGAAAGCATGTCAAAAAAGCCCAAGAACTTTAGATACTTAGAGAAAGTTGGGAAATAAATGACAAGAAAGTACTAATTTCCATTTTAATTTTGCCTAAAAATTATAATTAACATCAAACCTCTACTCATTGTGGTCTTTGTTGTTATCTATACACAGTATTCAGGGCATGCTGGGATCTGAAGATGTGGGGTTAGATAATCTCTGTCAGAATGAGCCATATTAACGACATTGGACATCCATTCATGTAGTGTTTACTATCTGAATTTGAACAGTCCTGGAGAAAACACTGGTGAAAAGAACTCGGGAATCACCAAAATACATTAACTGGACATTTTAATTTTTTTGGTAATTTTGCATTTTGCTGTCAGGGAAAAGAAAAATTACTGTTCCAGTGAAAATTTATTTAGAGAAAATGTTAAAGGAAATACCCTGAACTTTCAACCTTGAAGCATATCTAACAAAATCATAAGCTATAGTTAAGTTTTGCAGGAATGTTCTAAGGAAATACCTCCTGATCTTTCAATACATCACAAAAAAAAAGAGTAAATTGGGCAAGTAGGTATTCATACAGCTATGCATCTGTACTTATACTGCCATACTCTACCTATTTCTTGATAGCTCCTTTAAGGACTCCATTTAATGGTGGGAGAGTGCCCCATAGCTAACTACATTCATCCATTGTTCCCATACACCCAGGAAATGGTGAACCGGCCAAACACTGCCACCCCTGCCTCTTTGGCATGTGTGAACAACAGGTGTGGTAACTGCCACATCCAAATGATAGCCTTCGAATTTTCACTTCGAAGGAAAAATCATGAAAGCTCTCACCTGGACTCTTTCCATTATCTAACACTCAAGGTCCTTCTAGACTTACAGCCTCTTTGCTTCGCCTGTATTTGAGTCACTAATCCCAAGCCAGGGGAAAAAGCCAGCCCTTTCCCAAAATACTTTGTTTCTGTGGGATTTTTAACTCAAAGGCAGCAGCTTTTGACTGCAACATGCTTGCATCCAGATGGCTTGGGACCTACGTGGGTAAAGGGCACATCTGTACATGTCCTGGGCAGGGGATTATTTCTTGAATAAATAAACCCTTGGTAAAATTTGTGAAGGAGAAAGAAAATAATCATGTACATACTGTGTTAGCATAGTGTATTTTTGCTTTGGTAAGGAAACACTGAGATTATTCTTTGTCTTAACTAGCTCATTCTAGAAGAGAGTTTGCCATACAGCACAGAATTACATTTTCATTTACTGTCAGGAGCACAGCTCCTTCCTGATATACCCCCCTGGAGTTTCTTACTGGTTTGCTTAAGTGGTTCCCCTCACTTGTGAGTGTCATCCTCAGGTTGCAAACACTTCTAGTGGGGAACTCTGTATGAAAATTACGAGCATCTAACACAGGACTATGGATTCTGGTGGACATCTTAAGACTGATAGTGTACAACATGAATGTCACACACACACACATTGAAATAGACCTCAGCAGCTTAGTTGAAAACATAGAGGAAGCCCATGTTACAAAAGGAATTTGGATTCAAATTTGCCCCAAAATTCTGGGATTTTGTTGTTCTTTTGCTTCGGTTTGGGTTTTTTTTACTGTCAGTCCGTATATTCTGATCCATCTGATCAAGGCATTGTATCATTGACGTCTCATGTCCCTCAATCTGACTAATTTTAGTTTAAAACCACTTTCAATGTATTTGGCCACCCAGTGGGATTGTCAGAGTCCAGCTCTCACATGCATTAACTAAATAGCAAATAGGAATAGGCCATAACAGCATATTCGGTTGGGGTACTTTCCAATGTAGGCTGATGAGGATTTCACTTCAGTAAAGAGAACTGAACTCGATCACAATAGAATTTAAGTTTGATATTGTGAATAGTCAGGATAGTAAATAAACTACCTGCAGAAAAAAAAAAGAAAGAAACCTCACAATTTTCTATGTATGTGTGCTTTTTCAACCCCTTTGCAGAGCTCACAGGTTCTTTTGAGTGTATATATCCTTGCAATCTCTTCACAAAGGAGCAAAAAAAGAAAACCAACAAATTATACCCAGAGGCAGCAAAATATAACCCTAATGAGAGAGCCTTAAGATGAAAATGTGCACAGATTCCAGCATGCTTTATAATTTACAATAATGAAATTTCTGATTTACAATATTAGTATCATATAAAATTTTAATCAAAAATACATTTGCTTCACAATCTCTTCCCTGTGCTGACTAATCTCTCAAGAACTTCAATAATGCAGTTTTTGTCCAGGGCTGCCTAAGAGGTCAGAAACAGGATGGGAAAGACCTCTCCATTCATTGGTTTCCAACCTCGGCTTTATAAGCAGACAGGTTGCACAATGTTGTCCATGAAATTTGCTGAATTTTATTGTTTTGTCATACAAGGATCCTCTTCTCTTTTGTATCATATATATATATATATTAATTGCTAATTTTTAGTAATTTACTACTCTACTAACATTTGGCCTTAGGGACAGAAGTTGTTCTTCCTCTCGTCAATAACCATCCCTCTTTATATATTTAGGGAAAACAAAATCTCTCCTCTCAGCCTCTGCTTTACAAAGCTAAATGAGCCAAACTGTTCTTCCTTTTCTCACTCTGTGAACATTCCATGTCCCTGGTGAAACTTTGCAATACCTGTTCCAATTTACATCACACATTATTATCAAAGAGTGAGTTGGTTATATTTACGAATTTAGGTGAGGACATGGAAAAATCAGAAATAGAGAAGATCTGTTAGCTCTATATTTGCATCACTTTTCAGGTTTTTGCCCCCTGAGACATTTCCTACTAATATGTCTTTTCTGAAATAGCTACAAACATGATCATTCTTCAATTAAAAGTTCAGTCAGAAGATATAAATCAGAAATAAAAACATAATTAGGAGGTTAATATAATCCCCCACAGTCATCAATTTACAGATAAAAATAACTTTTTGCTTTTGGAACGCACAAGTGAGCAAGGATTGAAGATAAATCTGAAATGAACTGATGTTTTTTTTTTAAAAATTAAAATTTGGGGTAATTTAAACTTTATTTTGCCTGTAAGAGCAGAAGTTGTACTTCAGCCTCTTGTACAGAAACCTTCTTTGAGTCAAAAATAAATAGTATATGATGTTTTGAGATACACAAGAAAAATAGTAACACAGGTATTTATTTTATGAAGCCCCACAAATTTTCTATCAGCCCCCTTTTTGGAATTCAAAACAATGCGATTGGTAAGTATATATTATACATTATACATCCAAAAACATAATTAAAGAGATTTCTGTCCTAAGACATGTAAGGAATATGCCTTTTAAAATGCAAGCTTAATGGTACAAGAATCAGGTAGCTCGAGCTCTGTGTATTGAAAGAAATTTGAGAGATTTACTTGTTTGACAAAGGATCTAAACATAAATGAGCATCAGGATCAAAGCACTATTAAAATAATTTCCATCTAGGCAATGTAGCAGAAATAGTGGTTAAAAGCACAACTAAAAATATCTACTGTGACTCAGAATCTTTGAAAATCCACAATCAAAACAGCCAGTAATGTGCACCTGTGACCCTTTTACTTGTTTTTGCAAATGTTTTATCTTCATTTCTATGACAAACTATTTGCAAAGCGGGACCTGAAAGCAGAAGATGCCAGAAGTGTCCAGCCTGCTGAGAAACAGCAGGGGTTTGCTGTGACAGAAACACCACCAGAGCCCCTGTTTGCTTTTGCTTCAATACTACTTAAAAATGGGATATGCGTTGTTTGCTGCCATTTATCTCTGAATCATTCAGCAAAGAAAATATGATGGGGACCAGGAATTCACAGTGGCAGGAAAATGTGATATGGACATTCAGGTGTTAAGTATGAGAAAATTTATTGTGAGTATTTTATCAAAAACAAATGTATGGAATTAAAACCTTTAAAAATTGGGCTCAATAAAGGAAGTACCTCTGTATTTTTCCACCTTTCTCTCCAACATGGAATTGAAAAAATAGGAAATATTTCATTTTTGTCATTTTGAATAATTTTGTTCTTATATTGAAATATTTTTTTTTTTAAAAATACATATTTTAAAGAAAAGGTAAACAGGTTCTGTAATGCTAAGATCAAATTGTGGAGCAGAGATTTTTTCTTCTTCTTTTTATTTCATATAAAAGGAAACATTAGGATTTTTTTCCCAAAAAATCCCCAGCTTTTCCCTTTTTTTTTAATTTCATTTGGAGTTTTCTTACATAATTTATATCAAAATATAGACAATTTAAATTTTTATTAAAGTTAGTTCAGCATTTTTATGGTAGCTGGAGAATTTTCTTGTCTATTTATTTATTTTTCTAGTCTACCTTCAAACAAAGCTGGAGTTGAATAAGAAATTTTCAGCATATGGGATATGTTTGCATTTTCTGAGAGCAGCCATGTCAGTTCTGCAATCCAGCCATTCCTTCTCCTACCTCCAGAGAGAAGTACACCAGTACAATGATGCTGCCTTCACTGGATAAGAGCAGGGCTGTGATCTTTCTGATCCTCAAACATCAATCTGATTTTCAGTAGCATCAACAGTAAAATTTCCACCGCCTTGATATTTTGTCAACAAACTCCCAAGGACACCTGTGACGACTAGCACATGTAGTCAATGCTTCATTCTAGGTAGTTTTTCTTAAAGCTTACACAAAACATGCAAAAGAAATTTGGCCTGTTACACCCAAGGCAAAATTACCAAATCTCAAGGGAATTTTTTCACGGTGATTCCATGAGTGAAGTACTTAAAGGGCATGTTCAATCAGGTAGCCAGATTCCTTCATTAATATCTCAGCAAACTCTACAATGCATGAATTTTTCATGGTCTTTTTTGTGCCTTCCATGCCTTATAACATCCTCCATGCTCCTGAACATTGCTTTTGCTGGATGCCAACCCTGCATGATGCCGGTATACAGATACTGAAATGCCACTTCAAGTACATACCCTGACCAGCTATTTTTGGGCAGCCTATATGTCATTATATAACAGCACATATGCTATAGATGTAGATTTTGGTTTAGCTAAAATAATTTTCTCCAGTGGCTTGAATTTAAATTTTGCATTTATTCTTAAACCAGCTCAGAAGTAGTTTACCTTTTGGCTTACTGCAACTCTGTATTTTTCTGCCAGGGTTAGAATATCAGAGAAATAGCATGCAATATTTAAGAAGTGATATTTCACGTTTATTTTTCAATTGGTTCTAGTTTGCATTGTTTGTTGAGATTTGCTTTAAATGGTGGCACGAGTTTTCTAGGTGGTTAAAAGCCATGCTTTCCAGAGCTGATTGAAAATTCATAAAGCTTTATGAAACATTGTCATGTATTTCTTTTGTAAGCACATAACTAATTCTCCTTAGAACAGCATCTGTGAGATATTGTTAGTTTCAGCAAGTTTTTTTTTTTGTAATAAAAGCTACTGAAGACCTTATTTTTTTTATTTGTTAGTTTTTTTGGTTTTTTTTTTTACAAATGGGTTTTGCTTTATAAATCCACATAGAAATTGCATGGAAGGAAAGTTTTTCATTATTTCCAAAGCTGCATTTTTTTCTCTGTAGACTACTCCTGTTGGTTATTAGACGCCCCCCTTTTAAAGATGATCATACCTTGTTTGTTGTTAGCTTTTACAATAGTGGGAGGTATGATTTCTGTGAAGTCATAGATGATCTTAGCATACTTCTAGTCTTTGTGCTGATTTACAGAAGACAACGAATGGCTCAATCATGTTGGTACATGCCACTGGCCAGGCTCTGCTGACTACCAGAGCCTCATCTTCCTTTGTAAACAACCATATGATTTGTTAGAGATTACTGAGGGAAAGCAAGGGACCATATTAGATTGAATATTGATCTCATAGTAGTATGCTGCACTTCTCTCTTTGGTTTTTAATAGCAGCACTAATAGCACACTGCTTTTACTGCTGCACTCTGAGAGACAGATGCTTCCAGAAGCTCCCTGCTGCAGAGTACTCCCCACACTCACTTCGTCCCACGTTAAAAATCTCACATTCTCTACTTATTTTGGGTATGCCCTACAATAATTAAACAACAGAAAAGCTATGGTTTTCTATTTTACAGGGGCTCAGCTTGAGTTATGTTGAAGGAAGGCTGGAACTGATCTATGAATAATTTTATTACTGAAAAGAACTAAGAAAACCTTTCTGAAGCATTTACTGCATTTACATAGTAATATAAGCCTGGGAATATTTTTATAACACGTTGTTCCGTTATTGGCGTCTTTGAGAACAAAGCAAATTAATGTCATGTGTACAAACTTGCATGATGCATGAAAGTAATGCATGAACTGAAAAAGTTTCCTATACTCTACTGAGAACAGCTCACACAAAATTCTACAGTAAAATGTTCACTTCCAAGGCCCCAGCTGCCTGACAGAACTTTCAGTTAAAGAAGTCAAGGATGGATATTTAAATTCAATGTCTAAAGAAAAAAACCCTTCAAAGCCCACAAAGGGCAGTAAAAGGTAGATAACTTCAGACTGATCGGGAGAAAAATATTGTTTATGATAAAGAAAATGTCTGAGACTATTGTTGTCAACAAATTTCAAATTCTGGAAATGCTGAACTTACTCTGAGTAAAAACACATTCTATATTCTTCCTATGTTAGTATATAAGCCTATTCTCCTTTCACATTAATAAGGAGTTATTATGAAGCTTATTGTTTGAAATTCAGCTATAGTTTGAGTTGTTTCTTCTAACAATTCTGTTTCTTACATGCAAAACCTTTTTACAATAAAGAATGTAGAGTCATCCACCGGGCAACACTTGCATTGGTGTCAGTACATTTCCTGTGTAGCAACAGCAGGATGAACCCTTACTGCTGTGCTCTGATCAAACTTCTCTAACAGGAGGACGTAGAAAATCTGTGGATTGTCACTGCTTTCCTCTCATGGAAAGGAAACCTCTTTCTGCTGCTCTGACACGTTAGCAACACAAATGGATGTTTGACATAGTCAGGGAAGGAAAAAGTAAACCATAAGATAATGAAGAATAGAAGGACGTATTTCCAAGGGTTTCAAACCACTCAAGTCCACTGGCCATTTCTTATGAAGCGTACGGTAGCAAAACCCCCTGGGTGCTAAATGGAATGTACAGTCATTGATAGCAACCACCAATTATCAAGAATTGTGGGAGATGGTTAGACTCTTCTTTAGAAATCTTCTAAATGGCTCCTGCAAGATATCTACACATTCAGGACTTATATGGGAGATAGCATTTTGGCCACTGTGAATTCCAGTTCAGGGAAAGCTATTTATGCCAAGCCTCCAAAGGCTTAATGAATATTAATAGTAGAAGCTGGAATTTTTATATAACATCTTGGTTTACCAAACGTAAAGAAGCTTTATGCTGCATAACTTTTAAATTCTAAAAAACACAGCACCACACCATCAGCTGCCTCTAGAGTTAACAGAGATCCCACTTGTGGTTGAAAGCATGGATATGATCCATCCTGGGATCACACATAATTTGCCATAACTGAACTTATCACAGGTATTATCTAGCCCAGCATACTGTCCCAGCAGTAACAGAAGGAAATACTATTAGAAGACAGTATATAAGGCTAACATTTTGAAGTCCGTTCCCCTAATACTGTCCTAGAATTCACAGCCCTTGGATTCCAAGTACTGAAGGCACTCCCCAGCCTTTGCTTTCACACATATGTTGCCTAGGGGTTTTGCTGATCCTTTTTTGAACCTGCTGGTCTGCCTACAGAACCTCTTGGGGTTTCCAGAAGACTACTGCTCACTGTGCCCAGGTGAGGGGGTGAAAGTAGTTTCTCTCATTTGTTTTTACACTTGCAGTAGTTTCACTGAGTTTGTGCAGTACTGTGGGATTTGGTGAGAAACCATTCTCATCCACTTTTTTCCGTATGTACTGCTTTCACAATGTTGTAAATCCCAGCCACGTGCCCCCTCATGCTTCTCTTCACATGGAAGAATCTCAGCCATTTCACTCTCCCCTCACGAGGCGGTTGCCTGCTCATGTTGCCTCATGCTCAGTTGCCTTTCTCTGTATCTTTTCCAGCTCTGTCCTTCACGGTTGCAGATGAAGCCCAGCCTCTGCTCCCAAGGATGCCCAACTCTTCATCGGCTTTTTTGACCATGGCTACACACTGAACTGGGAACTCCAGAGAGTGGTCAACAACGAATCCACAGGATCATTACTGAGTTGTAGCTGAAAGCCCTTAGCTCAGTATAATGTAAACACAATTTAGACTATTTCCTCTAAGTCTATTATCATATGTCTTGTGATTCCTTCTCTTTCCCCTTCATTTGAGGGACTCCCTGTAACAGTCTCAGTTATTCCTTACGGAAATCCCACATTTCTCAATCCCTCTGTCTTATTTTCCTGTTCTAACAAAAACTTTCTTTGTTTTCTGTTCCCATTTCACGAGACCCTCCTCAAGTAATATGAAGAGAGATTGATAAAGTGCTGTGCTATGCATGGAGAGCAAAGCTGCATACTTTCTGTGCACTGAGGTTGTTCCCCGTCTGTCTGATGTGACACAGCAGCACAGCAGATATTTAAATCTTTGCTGCTGTGCAGGTACAAAATGCAACTCTATGGATATTTCTGCTGAGCAAAACTTGAAGAACAAAGGAACAGCATCCAGCATCAGATGGGTGTCTACCTCTAAATATAGTTCGCTGGCTGGTACAGCAGATGCAGACACCACTTACTTGCTAATGTCCAATTTGGTAATCTGCATCTGGGTGATTATGGTCTTTTGAGTGCTGGAACTTGCTATCTCAGGCTTTATATGTGTGTATGTGTATATATATATTCATGTATAATTTCATGCAATTTACGACACTGGTTTGGGTGAGGAAAATCCATATATGTTTGTCTCTTGTAAAAAGCAACTACATTTGACAAGTTCTAAAGAGATTCCTCATAAACAAAGAAAAGTGTGAGAATTATAGTATAATTACCCCTATAGGGTAGATATGAGGAGAATGATAATGTAGACTTAAAAAACCCCATGTTTTCTTCACCATTATTTTAACATTTGCTCTTGTGATGAGCAGTGTTCTGAACTCCCTAGACAGTAAGAATCCCCAGCTGGAAGCTACTGTCCTGAGACTCAGGACATCTTTCAGTCTCCTGATTTACCCAGAGCTATATGATGGTAAAGGTGCAAACTGTTCTAGGAAATTCTCCAGAGGCTGCCTACTGCTCCTGCAGAGCTCCAGCTGCAGCCAGAAATACATTATCCCACTGTTATCCAAAATCTGAGGCTGAATTCAGAAAACTGCCTTTTCTATTTTGCCTGCTGTCTATCTCAAGATGAATAGCTTCAGTTGAAAGAATTACATAATTTCCCCCCCTCACTTAGTACAGTTATGCCTCCTGCACAGCTTACAGCTTTTTGTAATATATAGTGTAACGGTGGCTGTTAGACACGGACTAGAGAATATAGTGTATCTCGTGTCCTTGGAGAACAGAGAATGAGGAGACAGTTAGTGAACATGTGTAGTGGGCTGACCCTGCTGGATGCCAGGCACCCACTAAGGCCACTCTCACTCACTCCCCTCCACAGCCGGACAGAGGAGAGGAAATATAACAAAGGGCTCACGAGTTGAGATAAGGACTGGGAGAGATCGCTCATCAAATACCATCATGGGCAGAACGGGCTCGAATTAGAGATATTGATTAAATTTACTGCTAACAAAATCAGACCAGGATAATGAGAAATAAAATAAAAACTTGAAAACACCTTCTCCTCACCCCTCCCTCCTTCCCAGCTCTACCTCCTCCCTCAGCAGTGCAAGGAGGCAGGGAATGGGGTTTATGGTCACTTCATCACCCGAGGCTTCTCCTGCTGCTCAGGGAGAGGAGTCATTCCCCTGCTGCACTGTGGGGTCCCTCCCACAGGAGACAGTTCTCCATGGAGTTCTCCAACATGAGTCCATCTCATGAGTAACAGCACTCTCAAAACTGCTGCAGTGTGAGTCCATCACATGGGCAAAGTCCTCCCCAGCCTGCTGCAGTGTGGGTCATTCTTCCATGGCATGCAGTCCTTCCAGCCTCAGAGCAGGGCCCCTCTCTCCACGGGCCTCCCATGGGGTCACAGCCTCCTCTCAGGCATCC
>VZRV01007667.1:593636-679710 GCA_013398115.1 Falcunculus frontatus
GCGGGTCCGCTCTGCGCGGGTCGGCGGCGGAGAGCGCGTTCGTCCCCTCGGTGCGTGTGCGGCCCCGCCGGCGGGAACGGCCCGAGCGCGGCGCGGTGCGGTCCGAGCGCGGTCCTCGGCTGCAAGCGGCTCTGAGAGATGCGGGCGGCTGCGCTGGCCCCGCGGAGAGGGCGCGATGCGAAAATACCGAGCGAGTGCCGGCGCAGCCAGCGCACCGTGAGAGTCAGCGAGGCTGCGGTGTTCAAAGGAGTTTCTGATTTAACAGATGGTACCGCAGGAAAGAAACTGCGGAGAGAACTATGATGACACAGGTTTTTTGCTTTCTCGTGTGACAATTTATTCTGGATGTTCTTTCAGTTTAGAAAGGGTATTCTTTCAATATTTTAACTTACTGTCAGTAACCAGCAAATACCGAAGTATGCCCCGAGGTTTTTGCCTTTGAAAATGGGATTTTTCATTAATTTTAAAAATGCTTATTTTGTTGTTCCGTTCACATGTAAATCGGTTTAACACTACGTGTTCCTAATATTAAGGAATATAAAGTTTTTCACTTAACGTTGAAAGCGGCATGGTCTAGCTAGTTTCTTTTTCTTTGCTCTAAACCGATGAAAGGTTTCAGAAGCTGCTTTCCTATTCAAAGGAAGCTTTTTTGATGTTTGCAAAGTTGTATTAAGATAGTTTTCTAATTAAAATCATAATAGGAGAGGGGAAATTTGAGGAGCTTTCTGTGAAACTTATGTCACGAAACTGCTGCTTAGCGTGTCACTGGGGAAAGAATCAGACTGAGGGACAGTAAGGGGCTCTTGGTGGACAGTGGGTTTTAATTTTCATTTGACTATGCCTGTAGGTGTTGTCAGTGTGATGACCCGACTTTTAACACTTTTAAGTCATGCTTATCTTTGCGCAATAACTTAGATTTAGTGTAGTACTCAGACATGAATATTCATGTAAGCTTAAATGTCTGCATGTTAAGCCTCGTCAAAATTTAGATACATTTTAAAATAGTTACAGACGCAGAAGATGCCATTCCTACTGTGTATATTCTTGCTTCTGTTAATTAACGTTATGCAGTGGGGACGGGAAGACTGCTGGATTCTATACCTCTGCAACTCCTCAACTTTTCCCTTCTCCCAAATGAAACTCCCCCACCTCTGCCCCCCAAGACAGCCCTCCCAGACAGTAACAATTGATCTGTGGGTTTCTGAAAGCCAGTTTGTATGATTTGGCTCTAGTTTGTGCATGAATAAACTGCTGTCCTGTCAGTTCCATTTTTACGAGTGGGGGAAAATTGAATTCTTGAGTAGATGCTTTTTTCCTACTGCAAAAGACCATAAGAGAATGCAGCAAGAAAGAACAGCCTATGTTGACAGCATAGTGAGAAATAAGGAGGGAAATTCTTGTGCTTGGCAACCTGCCATTTTTCTCATGTGATCAGATTTGATCTGAAATAATACCAGGTATTTAAAAAATAAATTTGTTTAAAATATGAGAAATCTTCAAAGTTGGAACGCTAAAAATGCCTTTCCTTATGTTCTTGGAGTAATAATTTGTTTAATTATTTGTGTTTTATTTTACTGTTAGGATGTTTTAAAACTATTTTAGTTCCAGAGCTCATACATATTAATAGAATTATTTCAGCATCCTAACCAGATAAGGGCTCTTTGATAGTCAAAGCATATGCTAATAGAGCATATAGGGATATCCTTAAAATTTATGCTGTGAATTATAATTCCTGTAGAGTCTCAGTTGATTCTTTGTTTCTTGTCCAGGTTTGAGTCCAGCTAGTGGAGACGAGAAAATTATTTGAGTAACAGTGGGGTTACATATTAGTTGATTGAGAATGTCTAGTTAGCAGCTGTAGTGTTTGCACGGTTATGTTTCCCTTCAAGCAGGAAAAAAAAAAAAGTAACTAATCTTCTTTCTCAGTGAATACCTTTCTTTCCTTGAAAACTTTTTTTCTCCACCGTTTGTTTAATCTAAAGAAATGCCTTCCAAAGTGTCGTTTGTTTTAACAAAGTGTGTCATCTTGCATTGTAGGAGATATACATACTTACTCCTTCTGGATTTGGGGGATTAATAAAACTATGGAAGGAAATGTAAAAATACTTTTTTTTTTTTTAGTTGAATTTAAATTAAGAACTACACGCTTCCTGCCCCCCTCCCCCCCGCTCCCAATTCCCAAACACTCAAACCCTAATAATAATGACATAAGAATTTTTCGTAGGGACGTGATGGCTCTTTAAGGCTGGTAGCAGAAAGCAGTAGTCTGGGACTGTCAGCAGTAATGATCAGCTGTTAATTCACAAGATCTTTGAGCATTTGTTTTTGTCGATGAGCTGCTGTGACTTACTTCTTCTTCACCCTTTAGTGAGTTGCTGTTGTTTCTGAAGTTACTGTAGCAAAAACACTAAATTAAGCATACTATTGAAGCATATGGGAGGTGACAACCTTACAGAAGCAAACAGTTACTACTGACAAGCATGGTCGGGTGTCAGATTAGCACAAGATTGCTACATGTTTGTGAATGGGTTCTCTCAGGAGATACTGATTCTTTTGTATAATAGAGCCATTAACTTAAACGTGGGATGGCTTCCTTCTTCATTGCAGCAGATATTTGTTAAGTAGGGTATATTTGGTATGTGGACTGTTGCCATCAGAGGAGGAAGGAACATTTTGAGATAGGCAAAGAATTGCACGTTTTGAAGCTCGTGGGGAAGAACTTCAGGTGTTCAGGGCACACATTGCTCTCTTAATATCATCAGTGGTATTTTGTGCAGGGGACAGATGCCTATGTGGCTCACTGTAGCAGTGAGCTGTAAATTACCCTGCTACTCTAGCATCTGCTCCAACAAGTTTTACTGAATATTAGATATAGATACAGAGAAGGTAGCTCCTGGATATCTCATGATTTGTCATAGAGTTTAAGACAGGAAGTTATTTGATCTGCAGGTTAAAATCTTTCAGATGGAGCAGAGGCCTCTGTCACAGAAAAACCTTATCTGTGGCTGCAGCAGTACAAGTAGTGAGTTTCTCCTCTACGTAAAGCTACTGCTTGTATCTCAACTACACATTGAAGCAAGTGATGACCTCCTGCTTTCTTACATTGCTCTGGCAAAACAGATATGGAAGAAATATTCGAATTTTTTTTGTTGTTCTACTACCTATTAATAGGATAAAATCAGAGAAAGAAGTAGAGAGGAAATCATAAACCTGTGCCAGTCTTCCACAGATATCGTACTGAGAACTAATTTGAGGTTTGCCTCCCTGACTCTTAAATGTCATGAGGACCATTCAGCCCCACTTTGTTACTCCTCAGGAGTAACATTATTTAATGATTGAGAAATCATGAAAGGAGAGGGGTGTTAGACATGAGAGTGAAGGGAAGAGAGGACAGCTACCCACAAGCCAGACGTGTGTCAAAATAGAGTTCTCAGCAGAGCATGAACACAGATTGCAAAGCACCTCCTGTCACAAAACAAAGGATTGGACTTTCTCTGAGGCCAATGTAATATCTTGCCCATATAGCCCAGGGATGGTAACATGAGGGGAAAAAATGGGATTGTGTGGGTTCCTTCACGAATAGCTCGAGATAATGAAAAGTGTATCAGTCTCCTCTTTATTTTCTTTTTGCTGGAGCTGGTTGTTTTCAGGCTTAGAGTGATAAGCCAAAATCGATTTATATATTTCTGGTGAGTTTTTATTCCATATGATTTGGGCCCTATTCACTACCCTCCCCTTCTACCCAAGGTTAGTACTTTCTGAGTAATAGTTAATCAACATTGGAAGCATGACTGGTTTGAAAAGGAGAGTTAAACTTGTGAAGGAACAAGGAGATTTTCCCCAGACAACCATGGGCATTGTAAAACTTGAAGGGACCTTGAGGAGCTTCAAGTGACTTGCTATGTAAAAGAAACTGGATGACTCAAGTAAACACCTGTTTGAATGAGACTTACCACTTAAAAAAATGTTATTCTTAATTTAAAATTTTGGAGTAAATCCCTCTTAACACTTGTGAATGCATCCAAATCCATTATGCGCTTTCCAGTTATTAATTAGCCTAAGTTTTTGCTATTAATAACTAATTTTTAGCTTAGTGTTGTTTTTCTTTAACTTCCATCTATCAGGTCTGACTATTTGCCTGTTCAAAGAGCTACTTACTGTCCAATTTTTTAATAGGAAGTCTGTATCAATTGATAAAAACCTCTTCATAAGACTCAGTTTGTCAAACCTTTTGCTCTTTATGTATTTTCAGTCCTGTTGTATTTTTGTATTTGGTCAGTTGGGCTGTTTTCTGTCTCTTGGAAGCTCTACACCTATTGTGTCCCGGATGTAAATGCTTTTCCTGATGTGCAGTAACTTCACACACAAATTAAATGTAACGGCAAGAAAAATCAGTGGCCTATTAGGAAGGAGAGAATGTAAAGAAATCTCTGATGGTGAAGTAGGTACAAGCTGTCCTATACCTTGTTGGTAGATCTATCAGTGTCAAAGACGAATGAAAGAAATTTTGAACACTAAGCAGAGCTTAAGCAGATCTTAGAAAATGCAAGACCATTTTCTGTGGAAGATGGGAGCTTTGTTAGGCTGTGAATGGGAGTCTTAGTTGTGTAAGATGCACTGCTGTGGTTTACACATTCTTCAGTAATCAATGACCAAAGACTAGCACTTTGGGTCAGCCTGGGATGTACCCCTTGCATCCCTCTGAAGAACACAGCTGACATATTTGCAACCATGGATGTAAGGTATTTCTTACTGACCATGTAAAACAAAGCTGTAGCAGTTCTGCATCAGAATTGGGATGACTCTGGAAGTGCTGCCTCCTGAAAGTGTAGGCACTTTGTTTATTCAGCTGATGGTGTTCGTATGCACTTTTGTTCTGGAAGGTGTTTTTGCAGCCATCAGGACAGATTACTAGAAACCATCCTATCTGTCTTCAGGGGGTGATCTCACCCACCCAAGCACCAAATTTGGAGAAAAAAATATGCGACACATATCAGGGCTGCTTAATTGATATGCTTTTTCTTTCTAGACGTTATAAATACAATTCTCATTCATTTCACTGTGAACTTGACTTGTGGAAACAGAAAAGAATTGTCTGCCTCCTGTGTTCCTTCATATAAAATGCTTTTGGGACACACAGATGTGAAATTTCATAGGTAAAACATAGTTCAACTGAAGTACTTGCATAGATAAATAGTATCCAGAAACCTTTACATAAACTTTATATATGACATGCATACAAAGATAAGACTTTGATACTATAGTCAGAACTGTGTTTTTGTCCAGGGCATAATGCAACCAGATTCCATGAAGATATTTTCTAAAATAACTGTAAATAAATTATTAGATATTCCTTAATCTAACCATAGCTATATAAAACCTTAGTAATGAATAATATTTTGTAAAGAATACTGAGCATACTAAAAATGTTAGTATTATTAGACACTGCAGTGAAATTGGATTCACTTGTGAGTCTTCTTTATACTTCCTTTCTGATTTTAAATTATTAATACTGTTCTATTTCAGAAATTGATATTTGTATAGCGTTGATCTAAACCAATCTATTCAGGCGTCTGAATCTTTGACAGTTGAATTCCAAGTGCTGTTATGCATTTTGTTGCACAAAAAAGCAGGGCATCCATGTTGTTGATAAAAGGATATTCCAAGATGACTGATCAATTAATATCACATCTTTTGTAGCATCGGAAAAGAGAAATTGTAGCAGCTTTTAAATCCCCTTTAGAGAAGGAAACAACTCTTATCCAGGACTTCAAGAAGCAATAGCAAGAAAAAAGGATGCAATGGGAAACAAAATGTTTTTTTCTTCTGGCTTTGATTCTCCATTGGGATCTTGTTGTTAGTGTCTGTGGGTCTTCAGTAATTTTCCCTGGGGTTATTATTTTTTTTCTTTCCTTTTGTCATTTTTCCTGGAGTCAGTATGAGCACTAAATGCAGAGAAATGTTATGGATGTAGGAGTAATGCTAATTCATTAGTAGTCAATCTCATTTCTACATGAAACCTCAATCCCCTTGTACTTTCTGCTTGAATAGTTTTCAAAGAACCACACTAATTTTATGTGTGGACTTAAACTACTGATGGAATTCCCACTCATACCTTCTGTTGCCATTACTATGTCACCATGGCAAAAATAAATTGTGTCTTTCTTTGCATGCAGTTTCCATATGCCAGAAAGGATGATAGTAGCAGGAATTAGCTGGTCCATGTGTAACACCTGACTGTGAAATGCTTTCCATATGCAAACTGTCATACCTCCTTTTTCTTTTTTTCTTTTTTTTTTTCACTGAAGAGTTCCTCACCTGAAATCTTACATACCTGAGTTTGTGCTCCACTGAGAAGTTTTACCCGAAGCAATGAGAGACTTAGACACCTCTAAAATGGGAACAGCGTACTAGCTATATGTAAGAAATTGTAAGGAAAGTTTTGAGGTGGCACTAACTGAAGTGTCAGTAACATCTGTAAAATGAAGATATTACTAGCTGCGCAACATAGAGAAGATAAGTTTGTTAATGTTGGTGAAATACTCTGATACTGTAGTGATGATCACCTTGGAGACGCTCATGAGGAAATTGATACTTCTGGCATCCTAGCAGAGCTTAACTAGAGTACCCTAAGGCTATAGACTGAACAGCTCTGATCAGACTGAACACCAGATACCTTATCTACTTACTCGGTAAATGGTGTTCTCTGAGTGTTGAAATAGACTTGGTGGAAAGAAGTGAAGTGCTCTGTGAACACGTAGCTGAAAATAGTGTAAAGCTGTTCATCATTTTGGAGAAGATTGTTTAGATGCTTGGTGACCTGTGGTTCTTAACTGTGTTGAAAATAGAAGCCACAGTATGAGGTGTTGGTACCTAATGGAGTCCTCATCAAACTGCAACTAGCCTTCTGAACTGGGGGAGAAAAGTTCTTTGTATTGATAATGTGACCATGAGAGAAGAGGTCTATGTAACAGTCTGCATAACCATTAGTGAGAGTATGTAAATACAGGTGGGAGCAAGTGAGACAGAATTAAGATTGAAATGGTCTTGATTTTGGTGAGTGTGATACTTTTCCTTACACTCCATAGAGAAAATAGGTATCAAAATAATGTTATTTGTGTGCTGGAAGTTTAATACATATGTACATCATGTCCAACAGCACTAGCAGAGGTCTGCAAAGTGGTTAAAACCAGTAGTGGTTGTTGTTGCCCAGGGGGAGGAGCAGCATGGCTGGATGGAGTTTGCAATGTTTGGAAGGAGAGTGATATGATGAAATGTAACCAGACGTTATCGGTAGGGACCTTAAAGATCATCTAGTTCCAGCCCCCCCGCCATGGGCACATCTCCCACTAGAACAGGTTGCTCAATGCCCCATCCAACCAAGCCTTGAATGCTGCCAGTGGGTGCGGCATCCACAACTTCTCTGGGCAATCTGTATCTGATTATTTTCTGTGGCACAGTGAAAAACAAATTGTCTCCTTGCAGTTCTGTCATAAATGTTGCAGTAAGTGTTGCAGGAAGTTTTAAGCTAGGCTTAGATTATACTGAGATATAAGGCTTGACCTCACTGAAGCTTTAAAGGGAAGGTATTGCAAATATAGTCATGTTGAGGAACACACAGAAAAGATACTGTCACCTTCCCATATGTATTTTCCTCAAATTCCTTTACCTTCTGCTTTCCCCACATTTCAGGGTCATGTGAGTGAGACATGTGGCAAAACGGTAGCACAGGCAGAATGCAAACTTGTTACTGCTCTTCCCAGTATGCCCTCAGTCACTTCCAACCACTTCTATTTCTCGGGTACCCACCCAAAGGCAGAGGTTTTGTAAGATTTTGTGGCAATGGGCAGTAAAAATGAATTCTCCAAATGAATTGACATGTCATCTTGTGTCACCTCCTTTGGGGAACATAAGAGACCAGTGGTTGGAACCCCTGGGGCATTCTTCAGCTGAAATAAAGGAAGTCTTGAGGAAATACGAAAGTTGTCATTGATGGGGAGGAAATTGTTCCATCTCCATGATCTCTAAATTCCTGTAACTGCTAATTGCATCCTGTTTTCTACTTCCCCTTTGCAGTTATTTTAATTACAACTCACTAAAGTACCTGTCTCTGTTGCTGTCTGAGTGAATCCAAAAGGAAAAAGAAAAAGAAAAAATCCCCAACAAAACCTTTAAAAATTTTCCTTTATTTATTCCACTTTTTTAAAATAGTCATATTGTAAATCAGATTTCTGGGTTTAGTTTTCCAAATACATACCTCTATGTAAACCAGTAGATCTTTAGATAATAGGAGGATTTGGTTTTAAATAATTTCCCATGAAAAGCACAATAACTCTCTTTTCCAAGGCTCTGTAAATATTTTCCAGGTGTATTAATTCACATTTGCCAAAATGAACCAGTTTTGTACCGGTGTGAGGGCAAAACCAGTCACCAATGTGTTTTAATACCTATGAGTTAGGTCATTTCATGTTAAGTGGGTATTGGAACACTGGCACAGATTGCCCAGAGAAGCTGTGGATGCCCCATCCCTGGAAGTGTTCAAGTCTTGGTTGGAGGGGGCTTTGAGCAACCCGGTCTAGTGGAACATGTCCCTGCCCATGGCAAGGGGATTGGAACTAGATGATCTTTAAGGTCCCTTTCAATGTGAACCATTCTATGATGGTTATTAGAAGGATTTCAAGGAGTAGTCTGAAAAAACTGGGGATAAACTAGTATAAATTGTGCCAATCTACAGAAATACAGTGTGGGGTGGTGAAGCTGGTGTAAGCAGCTTGTAGTGTTCTAGACGCTTGTACCTGACATTTTATACTGCAGTGCTTACACAGTGGCACCATGCAAATTTCAGTGCATCAAGCATTCAGTTTCCATGCCAGGATTAAATTACTCTAGTTTGTTTGGAGTTCTGGACTGTTGCAATTTTAAACCACTAGTGTTTTGTCATGTGTCTTTGTTTAGGAATATTCCCATTTAATAAAAATTGAATTGTGATAAATGATTGATTATGACCAACTCTGAGCTGTAGGACATCTGAATCCAGCAAATGTGTTTATGCTTAAGATACATGTAACTGGCTAACTTGAAAGACAATCTTACGACATCTTCCAGTCTGTTCTTGGCACGTTGTTAATCATACATCCTCACAGGTAAAGAAAGATAAAAGGACAGTATTTTCTCAAAGGAAACAAGCTCATCATCCATTTCTTGATTGTGGATTAGAAATGCAACATTATTCCTGAAGGAGTTCAAATTATAACCTTCTAAGATTTCTCCAAACACACATCTATTGCCTTATGCAAGAGCAGTTAGGAGGAACACAGGCAAGTCTTCTTCCTTTGGCTGGTAAATCATCACAGCTAAGACAAGATTACTGTCATATTGTAATGATTGTTCCTTAGCATGGCACGTTCAGAAAAAGTTTCTGTTCTTTGAAACGTAATTTTTTGTTTTACTTGTTTTTTTATTGTCTCGACTAGGCTCTTGATGTTGAAGAGAACATACTGGTATTGATGCATAAAATATATGCATCACTTTGTATGAAGGAAAAGTTTGACTCTGTGCAAACTAGCAGTTAAATTTATACAATGTAATAATGATTTAATGTATTTTTAAGAGCGCACGACTCCTAATTATGAAGCCCAGCACTGGATCTGAGCTGACTATTTGGCTCAGAACTTCTCCCTGCCTACCCCAAATCATCCAGCTTGCCTCTGCATACTTTGGCTTTCTTGACTCTTTAGTCATTATGGATACAGTTTTACTATAGCTAATAGGCTACACTAATTTTTACCTTTTTTTTTTTAAATGCTGGTGAAAGAAGTGATTATGTGAGACCACTAGGGGAACACTTTAAGAATGGTTGTGAGCCTAGTCACATAAAATGACTTGAGAATAGTTGGTTAAAGGTGAGCTACAAGAACAACGTTTAATTTCAACCTTAAATTTAGGTATTGAATAATAGAGCTTGAGACAGGAGATTACAGCAACTATGGCTTAGTCTCTTTCAGAGTACTACTACACTGAAATTCATGCCTAAACTTGTATTTTTTTTTTCTTCTTGCATGTTACCTATATTTGGAAGTTCTAGTTCTGATCTTTCCTACCAACAGTTGTTAATGTTACTTTTTACTATGAATTTATGATCTAAACCCAATAAAACTGTACAGAGCAACAGTAATTCCTCAGTAAAACTAAGAAGTTTAACCCTTCCCTTAAAGAGCTGCTTCATTTTATTTTAACATATGGATGATGCTGGATAATTTTCCCTTAAACAGCTCTACAAATCAACAAGTAGTGAAAGATGGGTTCTTCCCATGTGTTAGTGAAGGGTCAGCTATTGCTAACAGCTTCAAGCCATATGTGGAGAATATTCCTACCTTCCCTTCATCAGTAAACAAGCAACCATTACATGTTTATATATTTAATATAATTAAATATGTATATTTTATGTCCATGTGTATTTTTTGTCCTCTACCTTTTGGCTAATTGGTAGAACTAAGCTGCCATGAACTGGATATGCATGCTACTGAGAGCATGAATTTGTAGTTTTTTCTTAATCAGTTTTAAAAGCACATAAGGCTTTTTCTGGTGCTGCACCACTGATTTTACGATATTTTTTTACATGTGAGTGGTACCTAAATGCCGTTGACCCCAATGGACAGAATGGCTGCAAAACATATTGCTCTTGGTGGTGTGGTCAGAGGACACTAGAAGAGAGAACTCATTCTGTGTGATATAAACCCTTGAGTATTTTAATTGTAGGATAGATAGGAACAAATGCCTCATTTTTCTTCTTTGCAGTGTCCAGCCAGATGTGGCAAGAAAAATGACTTGCTCAAGTCTTTTATACAATAGTATTTTGTGTAATTCTTTTGTTTCGAAAATGACAAGTAGCTCTACTGTGCTTGCCAGTAAAAGAAAGAGATTACAGGAACAGAGCAAAATCCCCCTTCATTCTCTTCCAATTAATTTGATTCCTGCTAAAATCCTGTTTATGTTTGGAAATGAATGACCTTGAAACATTGTAGTTCACAGTTCAAATCTTTTGGTTGATAATGGCTTATATACTAGGTGACCTGAATAAAAACGAGTAGACAATAGAATCTTTTGTTGTTGAATTTCTCATTATCTTTTTAAGGTGCTCATTTTTTCATGTCCCTATATTTGTTGTATGAAGGATAAATTTAGTACTGTGGAATCAATAAGACATTTCCCATTCCATGGTCATAGCTCTTATTTAATGCTATCAGCACAGTCATTTTTATAGATGCTCTGCATAATGTATCAGCATGGGCCAGATTTTTGCCTGTGACTCAGAAGCTGTTGTAATTATTTTGGTGCAGGCAGCTCCATCTCTTACTTATGAGGCTATAGTTGTGGTACCGAGTTTTCTACATGAATGGAGACTTTGTAAGCCTGCACTTACATAAAATAAATAACCTCTGACAAGTGTTGAAATTTTATTTCAATTATGTGATAGTGTTTGGTTTCTGTCAGAGGGCTCTGTTGTTCTCCAGCACCCCCATTCTGTGCCTGCACTTGCAGTGAGCAGAAGGTAATTTGTGCCCTCGTATGTTCTGCTGGGATAGTGGTGAAGTAATTTTGGTAAGAATGTGCTCTGTCAGTCTTGCTCCTCTTATGGCCTGAATTGCTTTGCAAATGACACGGTTTAATATTGCTGGAAAAAGTGCCTAATGCAGACAGTCTGACATTATGTGAAAACTGCTTGTAATAGTCACAGTACAATACCTGAAACAGAATAGAGGAAAGTATTTATGCACAAATACAGACAGCCTGAATCATCAGCTGTTGGTGAAAAACTAGTGTGTGCATCCAGCCAGGCAGAAAGAGTAGTGACTTCCACAGTAGTTCAACAAAGCCATATGAGTTTTTAAAACTCATAGGCATGGGCTTAATTATTATGGTGTATCAATTTTACCTGAATTAAGAGAAAGGAAGCAGTATGATTTTACATTAACAAGATGTACAAAGCTGAACTAACAACAGCGTCCAGTTAGGCATTTGCAAGGCACGAGAGTGTCTGGATTGCCCGTTTCCTGTGTGCTGCCTGTACTTTTTGGGATGATGCAAGTCTCAGGTTATATGTGGACATCACAGCTAAGAAGGGTAATAAGATAAGCCCCTTTTGGCTAAAAAAAGAACAGTGCTAAGCTTGAGGATGACGCACATGTAGGCTTTCCTTTGGACTTCCACCTAGAACTGCAAGAGTACATAAAAACTGCTTCCTCCTCAGCTAATGAGATCTTGGGGGTTCTCATATTGGTCACCTCCTGTTTTAACCTGCTGAGAACAGCCTCCTAAAGCAGGCAGGTTTCTGACCTTTAGTGATCTGTCAAAAAGTTTGGTAGGTGATATGTGATGTCTTTGCTCAATCCTGATTTCAATTCTACTCTTGTAATCCTAAAAATCAGACTTCTAAACAGTGGAATGGATGTCCAGTGTCATTTTAGCAACACTTGAGCATGCAGCACTGTTATTATTGATATCATTGCATATAGAGTTGAATCTAACAATAAAAAATAAGGCATTACTTAATCTTTTTGATGGTTTTCATATTAATAGTGACTTGCAAAAAAAAGTTAGGGCAATAAGAAGCAACTAAATATATGTTTCTTAGGAAAAAGAAGAGGAAAAATTTTAGAGCAAATTCTGAGTTTTAATTAGAAAAAAATTAACTGTATAATTAACTTTATTACAAAGGCATAACGAGGTCCAATTTTCTTCTTCTGTATTGTAGTTGAAATGTCCCATGTGAGCATTTATAAACCTTAAAACTCTGCAAATGGAGACTTGAATACAGGCACCATATGTTTCACTTCTGTCTTATTGATTTTAAGGTATTATCAACACTCACTAATAGACAATTGCAAATCCATCTTAAAATTGAAGTACTTGCCATTTTCATGGTATTTTCTCATGAGGCTTCTCTGTCTGAGATCTGTCTTATCAATTACCATTTACGGTCATTCAGCACTTCTTGCACTTTAATTTTATGATGCAAATATGTCTGAATCCATCGAAGTTTATTTCAGTCCCTTCTCTGTTTCCATGCTGTTTTCAGTCCCAAGTAGTTTTTAAGGAATGTTCTCAAACAACTTGATTGGTAAAAGTTCAGAAAGCAGTGATAACAGTTCATAATTTCAAGGTTCACTGAAAAATCAAAATAATTAGATTGTTTCTCTTTTGAATTTTTAGTGGAATTACAGCTTCACAAGATAGAAACTAGGGCTTCAACAATTGTCATAGCATCAATTATTTGTAGCATACCTAATGATAACAGCAAAACATAATGAGACTATATGTGGTGCTTGTGGCTCCTGTCTTATGCCTCAACGTGTAATTGGCCAGAAAACAGAAGAACTATCACAATAAAAGGTTCATATTTTTGGCTACTCTGTTTCAATGCTAAGGTCAAAGCAGTGTAATGTCTGTCCTGGTATTTTTTACAGTTCTAGATCTTGGGTCTTAGCTGTTCCTAAAGAGAATTAAATTCAGTCATTGCTAGACATGATTTTCTGGAATGCTAAATTCTTACTAGTTTTTGGCAGTTCAGAAATACTTGGGCCTTTACTGAAGCCACTGAGAGCTGTGTGTCATGCTGACTGTTGAAATCAGACAGAAAGTTGCATGCCAGAGCACAGTACACACAAGGCCTAATCTCTCCAGGCTCCATCATTTAATTCTGCATAGCTAAATCTGAACTCTGCTCTTGAATTTCCCAATGAAGGTGTCTATCTTTCTATCCATGGATGACACTAACTACTTGACATACTACCTTATTTTCTTAAATTCAGGCCTCACAAATACCGGGTCTTTCTTTTTTCAGGTTAGGTTTGAAAATGGCATCTTTTGTTTTCATGTTTTGTAAGTGGCGGTATGGGTAACTCAATTCAACCCTTTACCTTCTTTTTTGTTTGTGTACATGTTATAGGAAAACTAAAAGCAAAGAGTCATTCTTAGGTGTTTGGCCACAAAACTAGATGTTAGGAGCATGCTAACAAACAGTGTTTTTCCAATGAGATATTTTACAGCGATCATTTTGGAATCGATATAACCTGCTTTTAAGTTTCTCTAGTTGTGGTGTTAAATTTCCTGAGTATCTAAATGTGAATCTTACGCCTCCTACTTTTGAAAATGCTGTAGCTTTTTCTCAATTACTTCCTTGTCAGTGTGATTCATATATTTTCTACAGTATCTCTCATTTGACAAAGTAAACCTGTGTGCTGTTTCATTACTGGAGTGGCGAATTTTAATTTGCTTTATAGCTTAATTTCTTCTTGAGAGTGACTTATGACCTCAGCTTTATGAGTCGAGAAGCTCCCTGCTGTGAAATCAGTCTGCTGTTTCTACTTGAGTGAAGCAAATTTCTATGTACAGGATAAGCACTGAAATTATTTTACAGGCTTTTTTTAAATTTTACAAGTTAGGAAGTTTGATAGGGTTTTTTTTGATCCAGCTCTAGCCTTGTCATACCACATTTCCTTCAAATTTCTGTAATCTATGTTTTAGTGAATGGTCTGATGTTAATATCTTGAGTCATTCATCATACGTGTCCTTTCAAGTGCTTAGGGTAAGGACTGTTTTAGAAGGCGCAAGTATTTAGGTGGTTAGTGCAACCTTAAGTGTTCTATTCATCTCTGTGCTTCCTCCTCTGTTCAGAATGGAGTGGGTATAATTTTGGCAGCAAGATTTCGAGCGACTTGTTATTCATTAAGTTGAAAACTCCATCTGGAGAAGATATTAATCCAAACTGTGATTCTGGTGCAGCTTGTTTTGAAGTTATTTGTTTTGGACTGGGACTGCTTTGACCAGTGGCATGTTCAATAGTGACTCCTTTGGAAATCTTTTTTAGTATATTTAGGTGCATACATACAGTTTCGGAGTGTTTCATGTCCTATTTGATCTATATTGTCTTGATCTATGTTGTCTGTGACTTTGGCTCTCTCTCTCTCAAACATGTTAATTTTCATGTAGATTCATCTATTTTCTTAATTTTTTTTTAATTTCACAAAGTCAAAAATAAAATTGCTTTAATCTAGGTTTCTTGCAAATTCTTTAGGTTCTATTGCACATACTACTTAGAAATTATAGTTTAATTTGAATGTGAAGGGTTAATTATTTTTTAAATTGCATTTTAGCTGTCATATGAAGTATTATGTCACTCTTCCATGTGCAATTGACAGTTGGTAATTTAGAATCAGCCTTTTGTGAGCAATTTTTTACAATATTTAAAATTCCTGTCACGTAACAGAGGATCAGTGTGAAGTATTCATGGAGGGAATAGTTTCTTCTGCAGTTGCTAGATTGGTCTTGAGATCTTGTTTCTAATTAACAAAAAGAAGCCCAGCAGCATCCTTTCATATCAGGAAGAAAACTAGGGGAAAATGTAGCATTGAGATAAGGCAAAAAGAGAAGTTCCTCAGCAGCATCTTGGAGAGTCTCATGTGTTTCAGTTTTTCATTTTAGATTTGATTTTCCTTTGTAAACTGCTTAGGGGGAAAAAAAAGATAAGATAAGACTATTTTTGAAGAAAGAATGATCTCTTCTAACCTTTGCTTGCATTTGGGTGCTGCAAAATACAGTAGTTAGGTCATAGACGTATGGCAGCAAATACAAATGTAACAGTTTTAAAGATAAGCCTAATCACAGACAAAATCTGATACTCAGTAGACTCTGTGAGTGACTTGCCCTCTTTCCTCACAGTCTCACAGGAGTGTGCTCCTGCTGTACAATCTTCCTGTTTTCCAGATTCCACCCCCCCCCCCCCCCCCCCTTGGGAAACTGTAATTTCTGGCAGGGATGCCTGCTAGGAGGCCCCTCTGGGAGAAGGTGTGGACCCAGGGCGTGCTTCTTCCACCATTGCTTGCCATCTGAGCCACTTTATTCACCTGTAGTCCATCTTCTTAAACGTATGTATTGATATTAGTTCATTTCTATTTTCTCTCCTGTGTATGTTTGTGTATGCATAAACCAGCATGTCTTGAACAATGATGGTTTGCATTCTCTAACTCAGGAGTAGACTAAGGGCTTAGAGTAATTAATATTTAGTTTATTAAAAGGCAGAATATGTAAACTAGCATTTTTCTCAAGTTCTGTTTATGTGTAATATTGAGTCTTCAATTTTCTATCATCTTCTGCATTCCTTAATTTAATCTTAGTGAAAGGAAGGATGTCAGTTCTAAAAACTATATTTAGAGCTGTGAAAAACAGCATTCACTGCAAAATGGGATTTCTGATGGGAGCAAATATGCTTCCAAACAGTAGTTCTGCTTCCCAAAAGGGCAGGCCCATTGTAATACCCTTTGGTAGGGTGACAGACAGGACAATCCAGGCAATCTGCTTGTCTCACTGTAGTTCGCTACATATACTTAGTCCTGAACAACTTAAAATGAAAATCTCCATAAACCTCCAAAAGTGGGGTATGTGCCCCACTAAATTTAAGCATTTAAACATGGTGGTTCTGTTCATTCATTGCTGGCCAAAGAGTTTTTAATTCTGGTTTTTGTACATACATGTGCTGAAGGTCTATGTTATTGATAAAATATAGTAGCTACTTTTTCAACCTTCTGAAATCCATTTTGCCAGCAGATGAGATTACAGTTGGTGTACCTGGATAGATGAGTTGTGATTCTTATATAGCTTTTTGGAAATATTGTACACATTCTACTGTAAAATCAGGGAATAGGCAGGCAGCTCATAGTGAAGTTTACAGTGTCCAAAACAGGGAGCCATTTCTATTCTTTGGGCTATGTTCTTTTGCTTTGTCAGGATGATAAACAAACTCCATGTTAATCTGACTTAGTAAGGAGCTTTCAGGATGCAAGTTAGCAGATTTGTAATCTGACTGTTTGTAAACAGATACAGTTGTTGACCTTGCTCATTCTGGATGTGCTTCATCACTATAGCATCAGAAAAGCATAATACATTTTCCCCATTACCTAAATTGCACAAATAAAAATGGAAGCCAGAGCTTTCTGCCATAGATTTCTCAAATAACTGCATTATCCCATAGCTGAGGGCCTAGTGCTGTTTTCATGTTCTTATGCAATGCTTTTAATCCTCAGTGATCGGCATCCTTTAAGAATTAGTGTCCAGTTTTTCACTCCCATTATTTTTATGGGCTCACAGTACAAGTACACTTGTGCTGCTTAGAAACTATGGTGTGAAATAAATTGATTAATAACAGGCTGTATTTAGGTGTTCCCCTGCTGGACCAGTTGTCTTTTTCTATTACTTTTTTTATTCTTGTTTTTATTATGCAAAATAAATCATGCTTGTCATTTAGCTGTCTAAAAGAAGGTGAACACCAAACTCCTAAATTCTACCTCTTTAAAGTGCTGAGTGTTAATTGGGTTTCTCAGTAGAAACTGTCTTGAGAGGCAATACAACTATAGTATAATTGCATGAAAGCAAAACATCTGCGAGACTGAATGAACATCAAGTAGGTTTGTTTTCTAATAAGGTACTTGAAAGGAATTAAAATAATTTTAAAAAAATTACTGCTGTGGCGTGTAAAATAGTAATCCAGTGGCTTGTATCTTCCATTTCTCACACAGAAAGCAGAAGTTGCTTAGTGGGAATCTCAGAGACATCTCATCCTTGGAAGTTTGCTTGCACACCTTTTTCTTTCTAAGATTAAACCAGCCAAAAAAGTGTCATATTGGGTAATACTGTTGCAATTTTATCAAGAAATAAATATTCCTCAACCCACTTTATGTGCTGTCAGTCTTATCTATTGTTGTGCCAGTGGTGCTTGAGTTTGGCAGTGGGATGATGTTATTCCTGTTGCATTTTATATGGGAGGTTGGGTCCCTGGAGAACTTTTCATATGGCATGACCATTCAGAGTATCAGCAGTTGATCCATGAATCCTAGCTGCAGAGTGATGGTGTAATGGTGGCTGTGGATCTAACTACTGCTCTGTAGCAACTAATTTTCCTTTTACATGACCTTTTTACCTCATGATTTAAAAACGTCAAATCCAGAAACAAGTAGCTAGACAGTGTGAATTATTCAGAAGTGCTGGCTGCAGCCAATTCCCACCACTAATAGAAAAGTAATCTATTTACTCTGGCTTCCTTTTTTAAACCAAAAGTATACCTGAAGCTGACCAAACAGCACATGGCTAAATAATATCTTTATCAGAAGAAATTTTAATTGCTTTTATATTCATTGATTTGTGAAGTCTCCCAAAGTCTCACAGGAGCTGCTATATTTCTTCACACTTAATGGACTCCTGCATCTTCCCAAAGTAAAAGAGTGGGCTCTGATACTGGAGAACATTGCACCACTGCAAAGGTGGCATGCAGCACATCATGTCCTGGCATACTGTGTCTTGCAATTAGTGGACAGATACTCTGTAAAGCATAATTGAGTAGGCCTATACCAGACTGAAGCATCTGTCGCACCTACTCCCTATCTTGGCTTCATGCCTCTTGCATCCCTGATGTCACTGTAGCCTTGCATCACTAGAAAAGCTGACAGGCTTCTGGAAGATATTTTGGATCTTGCCTTCAGGTGTTTTAGTCCTTCACTAAATCTGTCGTTACGCAGTGTGGTAGAATGCCAAGTGCTGCTGTTTTAATTCACACTAAATAACAACTGAGTTCATTGAGGTGAGTGGAACTACTTAGGAGCAAATCTGTAAACAGAGTTTCAGACTCTGATTCAAGGTAATCTGAAAGAGACTTACTGAGAAACAGGAGAATGGCCATCTTGCAAAGCAATACCTTTTTCACTCACATGTAGGTGTGTGCACAAATAGCCATGTACCTTTGTAGTGTCTCTAGTGGAAAATTTGCAGTCAGTTGCAATTTGGCTTAACATGCTATACTGTGGTCCAATATTCACAGAAAGATTTTGGATCTGAATTACCCATTTTTCTATATAAAATTGTCTGTAAACATTTTTGTTTACTTTTTTCCTCAGCTAATTCTAATGACCAAGACTGACTTCAGTGGCTTTAAACTGAAAAAGAGTAGATTAAAGAAGAAATTATTTTCTGTGAGGATAGTAAAGCATTAGAACAGTTTGGCCAGAGAAGTTGTGGATGTTATGTCGCTGGAAGTGTTCAAGGTCAGGTTGGATGGGGCATGGAGCATCCTGGTGTGGGAGAAAGTATCCCTGCCCATGGCAGTACGTTTGGAACTAGTTGGTCTGTTAAAGTCCTGTCCAACACAAACCATTCTATGATTCTGTGACTTCAGTTCAGCATCTCCAGCCATTTTAAGTAAGTAAAATATATTCAGTGACAGTGATGATTGATCTGTCTATCATGTAAGGAACTGGGAAGCAGTTTTTAGTATGTTAAAGACCTAAGTGTTTCCTGCTTATATTCAGTTTCTATATAGTTTTTTATATTCAGGGAAAACAAGATGTCATAAATGGCAGAGTTAAGGAGAGAACTGCAGAAGACAGGTAATCAAGCAATGACCAGATAAAAATCGCATAATGGAAGGAAACTTATTTTGTTTCCCTGAACATGATACAGAATGAAAAATGTTTACCAGTGTTCATGACTAAAAAGAGAACCAGGTCATTCTGCCTTTTCTGCCTTTCTTCCCTTCACTGCCACTGTAAACACTCACTCCTAACAGACCCTCTCAAACAGTTTTGTGTTTTTAGGCATTATCTTGCACGTCATGATGCTACTACATGCTGCCTTCCCTACTGAGAAACTATTATAGCACACTGGACAACAAAGGCTGCCTGCTGTGATGAATGCTGGCTACCCAAGGGCAATGACATCCTTCCTGACTTCACTTCCAAGCTGCTGACTGTGCCTCCCAGCAGACCTATATGAAAGATCCTAAATAAATTGATCCTTGGTTGCTTTACTTACTCTTAGCTGATGGAATAAAATTTTTAAAAAATCCTAAAAAAAGGAAAAGTGTTGCACTTTATTGTTGTGTACAAAGTAACCAACTAACAAAATTAATTTTGTTATTTGGCAGAAGGAACTGTGAGTTAGCACAAATAGAGAAAAAATGTTGGTTTAGTATTCTCTATACAGCTTGGTGACTTTATTTTTAATTTTTATTTTTTCTCAAGCCTTCAGAAAATGTATTCCAACATCTGACTTGTGTATGGTTGCTCCAAGCTGCTCATAAATAAAGCTGATCAAGACTTCTCATTGATCAGATTTTGATTTCTTCTCTCAGGAAAAATCAGCCCAAGAATGCTGCATTTGTCTGCTTTTAGAAATATTCTTTTCATGTATTCAGATAATTGCAGCAGTAGTTTTATCAGTTCTTGATGAATTTGGAATTTCAAAGTATTTCTAAGAGTCAATTTCCTTATGTTTTAGTTGTCTGGTGCTTGATTTTTATTTATTTTCTGTTTAGCTTTTGGTTTGATTGGTGTCTTGAAAAGTTTGTGACACAAACTGTAGCATTCTGATTATAAAGATTTGGAAAAATCCTTTATCTTTTGTTACATTCTTTAGTTTTCAAATGCTGTTGTTAATTTTTTGTCTTAGAACACTGCTCTGACACTGTCTCTCTCAACAGAAAGAGGATGGCTATTGAGGGTGAAAACAATCGTAGGGTCAATTCAATTATCCTACAATGTTTTCCTGATCTTCAGTGATGACGTGCAATGTTTTTGTTACAGCAAAGCTACACTAGGCTTTTGCCTGTTTCCATCTAACAGGTCGTTGCTAATTCTATCAGAACCTACTATGCAATAGATATATTTGATTTCTCAGGGTGTACAGGGGGGCAGAATGACCTATTTATTGCTCGTCTCTTACTCTCAAAACCTGTAGTTAAGTCTGCCTTTCTTGAAGCTGTCAGCTGTTACAGGGTAGTGACAGGGGCATGCATGCTGTTGTCCAAACAGAACATTCCAATATCTAGAACCTGGAAAAAGAAATGCTTTCCAAAGATTCTTGAACAGTTGTGATAAATTTTGATTTAGAATAATGTGCCAGGAAAGAGATGAAAGAACAGTTTCACTTGCACACACTGAGTGATAGTCTTGGATTTTTAGGTGTGCCAGGATTTGCAGTGTGCCTGCAGGTTGCCTGGTATTCTGGCTTGCTGAAGGCTATGGCATCTCTACAAATGGGATTTCCTGGGCTCAGCTCCCAGTGTGCCATTTTTGCACTTTTTAAGGAGATACTCTCAATGGAGTCCTTTGAATCTTGCTGTCCAACAGTTGAATGTGACCCACTCCAGGAAGTTTTACCCCAAAATCGTTAGCTTGACCTGTATCCTTAACCAGCTGTAATCAGTTTCCCATATTACCCAAAATGCCTCTTCTGGTTGCAAAATCCTGTAATACCTACATTATCCTTGACAAGACTTATTTTCAGTTGTCCTAGTAGCTGTCTTTTAGAGTCCCAGGGACGTGCCAGAGCCAACAGATATGATAGTCTTACCTCTTGTGATACCGTCTCCCTAAAAAACATCCTAGAAAGAAAGGTTGCAGATCCTATGTTTGAAGGTAGTTTGGCATCCAGGGACCTGGTTTTCATTACGATTAACTGGTATCTGGGCAGTCCTCTCCCAAACCCTGCAGAACAGCCATCTGTGTTTGGCACATCTGTAAGCCAGAGGGGCTGTCGTCTGAGCTGGTGTGCAGATGGGGAGTTCATGAGCACTTGAGAAAATGTAACCCTGAGACCGATATCTCTTGCAAAAGTTGTAACTTGATAGACTGGATTAAGGTGCCTCTTAGTGTATCTATTCCAAATATTTTGAGAGAAACGCTTGCTTTTACATGGATTTGAGGCAAGAAAGAGCTTTCCAAAGAAAAACATTAAATAAATTTGGTGAAATCTAAAGCTTATGGTTTCTTCTCCTGAAAATTTGCATTTCAGTGTTGATAGTGTACTCTTCTGTCACAGTGAAGATTTTGAGAGTTATACTGAAGATAAGCATGGAGTAATCTAGTTTTCCTATTTTGTTTTCATGTTACATAGAAGTCCACTTGTGACTTCTGGAAAACCCAACTCCAATAGAATAACAGTAGTAAAAAGAAGGGGGAAAAAAAGGCAGTTCATTCTTGTGACACAGGACAAGTGCAGCAGTCACAGGTGGTGTTGTAACTTGGGACTATGAGTTACAGACTGTTAAGTGTTCTGCTAAGCCATGTGTTTGATTTAACAAGTAAAAGTAAGTAAAAAGTAAAAAGACATTTGCCTAGTACTTTCTTGGAGAATCTACTCTTACAAAATAAAATTTCTGATCCCCAGCAGATCACTGCACTTCCAGTACCAGTACATATTTTATTTCTCTCTACTGGTCCTACATGCAACAGTTGGTATTCAGCTTTGAACATCAGATATGGTCCTTTGCATCCCAAAGGAATATCTTTGGTTGTGGAGAACCCTTGGTGGTTTCTCCTGGACACCAAGATAATGACATGTACTACATGCTTGTGGTAGTGACCTACAGACCTCGTGACTGACCCTTCATTTATCCTGCATCAAGGCTACCCAAGAGATACCGCCAAAACTTTCCAAACAATTGAAATTACACAGGATTTTTTTCACTGTGTTTTTTGTTTATTTGTGGGTTTGTTCCCTTTCATTTGGACCATGTATCTTGTACTCTGGGCAAAAAGGTCTTTTTCCCTGTAGAGACTGGGTGAAGTATTGTACCAATAAATGCCAAAAGATGTCTCTCCAGCGCTTGTATTTAGTCTTGGAAGAACATCAATTTCCTTTCGAATTTTGGCTAGTAAAATTAGGCATGTACAAGGCTCCTTCCCTGCTCTTTTTTAATTTCAGCAAATTATGAACTATTAAAATGAAGATCAAGGTTCCTTCCACATCCTTGCATTGATTAGACTTTTTATAATCTGATGGTGTTATAAACCTCTTGCAGCAATAGGAAAACCATCATTGGTGAATGGAGGAACCCTCATTTAAGCTGTAGAACAGGCACAAGTGTTTATATTAAAGATCTGTAATTCCCATGCTTATTCTTCTGCTGGGAGGAATTAGATACCATGCAAAATTTTCTTGGAACATAGTTTCAAATGCCAAATTAAATATCTTATTTTTTATTAATAAACTATTTGCTGTGAGTAGCCTTATGGGCTGTTCATTCCAACAGCCTATGTGGTCTGAGAGATGTTTTTTCTATACTTGAAGGTTTCATATTAATACTCAGCTTTAACTCTTGGTGTCTAATCTGGTACCTTCCTAATCATAAATTTAACATGTCCAGGTTTTGAACCTAGGACAAAGTTACACTGGGCACGAGTATGAATTGTGAGAGGAGTGTCTGGAGAGCTGCCCTGCACAGAGGGATCTGGGGCAGTGTACAGGTGGGAGTCAGCCGTGTGCCCTGGCAGCCCAGAGGGCAGGCTGCATCCTGGGGTGCATCAAACACAGTGTCACCAGCTGGGCTAAAGAGAGGATTATCCCCCTGTATTTGGTGTTGATGTGGCCTCATCTTGAGCACTGAGCACAGTTCTGTGACCCACCGTTTAAGAAGGACATGCAGGTGCTTGAATGTGGCCAGAGGAGGACAACACAGCTGGTGAAAGGACTGGAAGTCACCATCCTGTCAGGGGTGGCTGAGGGTTTTGGGGCACATCTGGTTCAGTGTAAAGGAGGCTGAAGGGTGACCTCATTGTTCTCTACAGCTTCCTGAGAAGGAGAAGGGGAGGTGCTGAGCTCTTCTCCATGTTATCCAGTGGCAGGATATGTGAGTATGGTTCAAAGCTGCACCAGGGGAGGTTCAGACTGGACATTAGGAAGCATTTCTTTACTAAGAGAGTGGTGAAACACTGAAACAGGCTTCCTAGAGAGTTGATTGATGCCCCAAACCTGCCAGTGTTTTAGAGGCCTTTAGACAATGCCCTTAACAACATGCTTTAACTTTTGGTCAGCCCTGAACTGGTTAGGCAGTTGGACTAGATGATTGCTGCAAGTCCCTGCCAGCTGAACTATTCTATTCTGAAATATTTTCTGACTTGTTATTCACCTTGTCATGGCTTAACCCTAGTTGGCAACCAAGCCCCACACAGACCCTCACTCACTCCTCCCCTGGTGACATGGGGGAAGACCTGGATAAGTAAAAGCAAGAAAACTCATGGGTTGAGGTAAAGACAGTTTAATAGGTAAAGAAAAGCCACACGTGCAAGCAAAGCAAAACAAGGAATTTATTCACCACTTCCCATGGACAGGCAGGTGTTCACCCATCCCTAGAGAAGCAGGACTCCCTCACATGTAACAGTGACTTGGGAAGACAAACAACATTACTTTGAATATCCTTCCTTCCTTCTTCTTACCCAGGTTCATAAGCCGGGCATGATGCCATATGGTTGGGGATTTCCCATTGGTCAGTTGGGGTCAGCTGTCCCAGCTGTGTCCCCTCTCAAATCCTTGGGCATCCCCAGCCTCCTCGATGGTAGCATGAGGCGAGAAGCAGAAAAGGTCTTGGCTCTGTGCAAGCGCTGCTCAGCCATAATGAAAACATCCCTGAATTATCAACATTGCTTCCAGCACAAACCCAAAACATAGCCCATCCAACTACTATGAAGAAAATTGACATTATCTCAGCCAAAATCAGCACAAACAAGCTCTAGCAATTCTGTTCTCCTACCTTTTTAAGCTACAGACAGGTTTTTTTGTAACCTTCTTTGTTAAATGGCAGAGAAATAACAAAATTCACTGGGACACGTTGATGTGGTTACTGGTTTTGCTATTCTTTGAGTCAGACCCTGTCTGTGAAGAAAAGAAATGAGATGAATGCACACAAATAGGGAAGTGGACAGTGCACTGCATGGCTGGGTAATTGGGGGAGGTGACGGTCCTGCTCCACTTTGCACTGGTGCAGCCTCACCTTGGGTACTATGTGCAGTTCTGGGTGCCACAATGTAAGAATGATAACAGGGCTTTGAAGATGGTGAAGGGTCAAGAGAGGAAGCCATACAATGAGTGACTGAGGTCACTTGGTCTCTTCAGCCTGGAGAAGAGGAGACTGAGGGGAGACCTCACTGCAATCTACAACTTCCTCATGAAGGCAAGAGGAGGGGCAGACACTGATCACTTCTCTGTGATAACCAGTGACAGGACCCGAGGGAATGGCCTGAAGTTGTGTCAGGGGAGGTTTAGTTTGGATATCAGAAAAAGGTGGATATCAGAGGGTGTCTGGGCACTGGAACAGCTCCCCTGGGAAGTGGTCACAGCCTCAGCCTGACAGAGTTCAAGAAGTGTTTGGACAATGCTCTCAGGCACATGGTGTGACNGAAGTTTTTGGACAATGCTCTCAGGCACATGGTGTGACTCTTGGGGTGTCCTGTGCAGGGCCAGGAGTTGTGGGTCCCTTCCAACTCAATAAATTCTATGATTCTATGGTCTGTTCCTTGTACCCATGTTTATAAAGCTGCTAGAGAAAGGTAAGTATGACACAGATGCCTATTCAGAGATTTGGCAAAGTTGTAGCAGCTTAGGACTGTGCAAGACCTTTCTTCAGTAGTCTTTCTGGTCAAAGGCTACTTTGCTGTTGCAGAGTATGAGATTCTGGCAGTCTAGATCAGAGGTTTTTTTCTTTTTTTTTTTGGCAGGGGGAGGGCAGTAGAGGAAGTAAACTGAAAGCTGCAAGAGTTAAGAGACAGAAGGAGACATGTCAAGAAAATACCAAAATATCTTTCATTCTAGGTGCTTTTCAGAGCTTATCTGAAGCTGTAAGGGATGGGAAATTCATTTTAATCTCTTATTCTTTGAGTTGGTTTGTTTTTACCTGCTCTTGGCCCGAGGACAGCAGAGGTTAACAGCAGTGCAGTATTTTCTGTACTTCTACATGACAGTGAGCAGGGTGATGGTGGTAAAACGTGTTGCATTCAGACTACCTGTTCTAGCTTTAATGTCAAAGGTATTTTGGCCCCACAGACGATTGATGGACTAGACATTTTATTGTTTTTATTTATTAGTGAAACCTTAACTCATATGAGCTTAATGGTTTCCCCACTAAGATATATAGGAAGCTGACTGAAGCAATCACGTTAATAAATTCTTTTTGAGAAGTGTGATATATTGCTGGGTTCCAAGAATTTACAGATATGAGACAGGGAATGATAAGGTGTGTAGGAACACTAGGAAAAAGTCCTGAGAGAAGAACAGCAAACTGAATGTTCGCTACTGATGTAGACTGATGAGGAAGAAGAAAAAAACCAAAATGGAATGTAGAACCAGCATTGCCATATGCAAGATAGTAAATAATTCCTATTTTACTCAGTTTGGATTGAGTACCATCTCCAGTTTTGGGCATCCACAGTTTAAAATATGAATAAGGGTGATCAGAAACCTAAAAAGCATAATGTCTAGTAAATATTGAATTCTAAGTGGATGTTTTGCCTAAAAAAGAGACACACTGGGGAGACACAGGAAAAGCACTCAAATATGTGAAGTGCTTTTGTGAGAAAGAGTAAAGAATTGTTCTCTGTGTCTGCTGGGAAAGTAATGAAGTGCAAGCTTGAGTTGTGGCAAAGAATGCTGTTTTCAGGAGCAAATATCTAATGTTTAGAATCAAAGAATTTCAGGTTATACAATCTCCATCCTTTGAGGTTTGTAACAACAGGTTATAGTTAGGCCAATATATATTAGAAATGGGTTAAATACATCATATTTTGCTTTGGGCAAAGATTAAAAAATAAGTAGTCTCCTGATAACTTAGCTGTTTAGCATTCTTGTGTGTTCACTAAATTTCTGACACTCCTGTGATCCGCTTATTGTTTGTTCCACCTGTCTGCCAAATAAAGCCTTAACATAGTTGAGCATGTCCTTAGTTGAGCATATCATTGGTTGGTTACAGTTTTGGGCTACTCCTGGGGTTTTTTCTCTGTTTTTTTGCTGGCTTTGTAAAATAAATTAATGTGTCTTCTAAGAATAGTATCTTCTGTGAGAGTTAATTTTGTAACTTCTGCTTGGAATGAAAAACAGTAGAACTCGGTCTGTTGATCTTCAGGAGTGGAAAGTCAGAACTGTGACTGCAGCCAGTGTTCTTCAGGGTGGCACTGGTGGAGAGAAATTAGTGAAGAATCACCTTTAGGGGCCACGGTCACACATGAGCCTTTTGTGTTATGATAAATCCACCTTCGCTACGGCTGTGCTTGGTGGGGTGAAAGCTGCATAGTACCAGGAGGTGGAATACTTTTGTTATTTGCCAAACTGAAAGGGTAAGCTTTGATCTAAAAGACCTCTTTACTAGTGCTTACAGATCTGGCCCAAAATTTTGGTCTGAGAGTGACACACAGTCTATAGGCAGCAGCACTCTTGGATCTGATTCTAGCTGAGATCTTCACTGTATAGCTATCATCTTCAAAAGGAGCAGAAGTAGAAAGCAGCAAAACTGGATCTATATAATTTGTGAAAGGAAAATGAGGTACTGTAAATATTTTATACTGTCATTTCTGTATTTGTGACTTTCAAAAGATAGAATGAAAGCCATTAATGTCATTAAGTGAATGGCAGTGAGACAATTACAGTGATTATGAATGAAAGGGATATTTTGGTGTTGATAACGCAGGAATAAATAGACTTGGCAGCTGATTAGGGGAGACTTAGTGAACTGAGAAGATCATTATTTAATACAGTTAGGAAAACCTGCATTATTGTATCTTGGGGTATAGTCTTCAACCAGCTAATGACTAAGCACAAATACTCTTCACATTGTATTGAATAAATGTCATTCTTTTTATTTTCTTCTTTTTGAATAACAAGCTAAATGAAATGAAAGTGTTTGAGTTTCTATTTAATAAGAAATTGATATATTGAAATCACTATTTCTATATAGTTAAGTGACATCTTTAATTTAGCTATAAGTAATTACCACTGGAGGTGCAGTTAGAATGAAAATCATTATCCTAGCATTAATTTAAAAGTCAAAATTTGAAGAACAGAATCTATGTATTCCTAAGATGAATCTACTACTGTTGTTGTTTCTAGCATCTGTAATTAGGTACAAAAACCCCGTTATGTCTCTTTTTGTGATAATAGCTAATAAACTCATGTGCTTGACATATTCTTTTTTATCTCTCTGAGTCGTACTCACTCTCCTCTCTTGAATTAGTTCAGATAATTACAGCCAAAGCTCATCTCCATTTCTCTATCCTTCAGAAGTTTCTACCTTTGGTTTGGCTGGCTAGAGACTCAGGTCTGTATAATTCTGTTCCCTGCTGCTGATCACATTTAGCTGACATTATTTTATTCTGAGGAGAGAGGGCATTTATCTGTTAAAAAATACAGTGCTTGTGAAATACAGAATGGAGCTTACAGTGCCACTACATTTTGTAATAGGGCAAAAGAGTACAGAAAAGAGCAGTTCATCAGCTTTGGTCCCAGGAATTGTCTTATCTCTACATCTTTATTTGTGTGGATTTACTTACGATCCCTGCAGTCCTCCCTCTGCTGCTGTAAATTATATAACTGTGTTATATTTTGTCTGCAGCATTAGCAAATGATGTATGGAAATCTGATACCGTTTCTCAAATGGCCTGTAATCAGACAGAAGTAAAACTGGGTTTACGTGGCAAGGGTTTGGTAGTGGGGAAGTTGCAGGGGTGGCTTCCCTGAGATGATATCAGGAGCCATCCCAATGTCTCACAGAGCGAGTTCTGGATTTTCCAAGGTGGATCTGCTGCTGCTCAAAGCTGAGCCTGTCAGTGGTGGTGATGGTGCCTCTGTAATAACAATTATAAGAGATGGTAAAAAAAGCTGTGGGGCAGCTGTGAGAGAGGAGTGAGGGGAAAAAGAGAGGAACAACTCTGTAGACACCAAGATGAAGAAGGAGGTGGACGAGGTGGTCCAGGTGTCAGAGCAGAGATTCCCTGCAGCCTGTGGAGAAGACCAGAGGAAAGTAAGTTGCCCTCCCTCAGCCCATGGGGAACCATGGTGGAGCAGATTTCTGCTCTGCAGCCAGTGGAGAGCCCATGCTACAGCAGATGCCCGAGCTCTGAAGGAGACTGCAGCCCCCAGACAGCCCCTGGAGAGGAGCCCATGCTGGCACAGGTCTTCTGGCAGTCCCCTCCTGAAGGACTGCCCCCCATGGGAAGGACCCACGCTGGAAAATTCTTGCAGAACTGCAGCCCGTGGAAAGGACCCACATTGGAGCAGTTCATGAAGGGCTGGTTCCTGTGGGAGGAACCCCACACTGCAGCAGGAGTGGCTGAGATGGAGTGTTTTGAGGTGACCACAACCCCTATTCCTCATCCCCCTGTGCTGCCTGAGAGGGGAGATAGGAGTCAGAAGTGGAATTGAGCCTGGAAAGAAGGGAGGGTGGGAGAAACTTTATCAAGCTCTATAAATCTTTGTAAATAAAAAAAAATAGTGAAAACCTGATCAATCTTGGCTACTGCCTGTGTCTTTTCTGTATTCATGCTGTTTTCTGCACATCCACTGCTTAATTAATAATAAATAATTGATGGTCCAGCAATTGTGCCTAGTCACCCCAAAGCAGAAGGACAAGCAGTTTTTAGCAGTCTTCTCCCCTCCGCCCCATCTTAGATTTCCAAGGAACTTAGATTTTAAGATGATCTAAAGGATGTAGAGGAATGTCGCTTCATCCTGAAATCATAGGGAAGGAAGGTCTATGTACTACCATGAAGGTGAAGGAGGGTAAAATATCCAGGACAAATTGTTGTTTATTTTTTTCTGTCTTTTTCGCTGATTTAAAAATCAATACATTTCTTTAGCATGCTCACAGAGAGCATGCAAAGAAATTCTTTCCTATTACAGTAGTTAGGGTTTATCTTGAATTGCCTACAGGCAGAGGTGGATGATCTAACAGGGAATGAGTGATAGAGCACAGCTCCATCACCACACTGAATGTACTGTGTGGATTTAGTGACAGAATCTACACTTAGCTATGACACCAGTAAGATACATATATGGAGTTTTAAAATGCAGGAAAAGAAAAGAAGCAAAAGTAAGAAATTGAAAATGAAGTATATTCTGAGGCATTGTGATAGTATTTTAAAGAATGAAAGGTGAGGGTTTAAAAACAAGGGATGAAAGAAGTGCTGTCAGATGAGGTCGTGTGAGCTGTCACTGGGATGATCAGACAAAGGGGTAATTCTTTTTTGTTGTTGTTGTTTTAAAACCAGAAATATTTAACCTCCTTTTGGAAAAAGAAAACATCTGTCATGGAAACTGTATGATTCAAATAAAAAGCATATAGCAGTAATAATGTAATTAATTTTTAAAGAAAAAACTGGAAGTTTAAGAAGATTAAATTAACAGGATTACAAGTGCAATCATAACAGACAGTAGTAATAGATCTTTAGCAACTGTGTGGTTGCTGTAAAAGGCTGCTGACAGATGAAATAATCATCATAATCAAATATATCAAGTTAATTTCTGTATTTCTAAAATACTTTTCCTTCAGATGTCAGAAAAAGTATTAATGTCAAAATACAGAATTAATACTTCTGAATGGACACAATCTTGGCTGCCCTCATGATTTGCAGTAGTAAAATAATTTATTCAATTATTCTGAACTGACCTTTGATCAACAACAGGTGGCAGGTTTATTTCCTTGCATAAGAATTGCTGTTAAAGATTTCATTTGCATTTCAGATAAATCAGTCTTTACATTAGTAACTACATTTCAGCTCATTTATTTTTTTCATCATTTACTTGCTTAAGAAATCCCAAATTAGTTAGCTCCAAGAGCTGCCAAACTAAATGTTTAATTGTTTATCTGAATTGTAAGGTGTACTTCCTTCAAGAGTTAGAGTAATTAAACAAAAAAGTCAAGATTGACTACCTGCAGAATAAATGTGTTGTGTGTTTTGTAGAGGTTTGGGTGAATTATTTCTTCTAATTTTGAAATGGTTGTATAGTACACTAAAAAAGCTGAAATAACAGCTTATGGCCAGAAGTAATCAATCTCACTGTTTGTATCCACAGGCCATTACATTTCTTCCGGTTAATCCTGTATGATCCCTTTGACTAAGACATAGCTTGTGTTTTTTGAAGCACAGCTTTCAGGAAGACATTGTGACCCTACCTAAATATCCTATTATACTGCAAGGGACTACTTGCTGTAAAACCATTTCTCACATTGTTCTGTGCCTTAAGTTTTTTTACACTGCTGTGTAAAGAACTTAAAAATTCACATGACATTTTCTTGCTTTTTCTGTTTCTCTGTATCTATGTATCGCTCAGCTCCTCTTTCCCTGAGCAGTTCAGAACATTAGATTAAAATAGTCTCTGCAGTTCCCCAAGTATGGAAGATGACAGACATCTGCAGCAGAAAGCCAATGTTTTCGAGTCAGAGGCCAGGAGAAAAGCACTGACCTACCCACCAAACATATTCTGCTGTAGGTGATCTTACCCTTTTTTTCTGAGGGTACTTTTTTCATCTTTTTGGTATCACAAAGGGTGTGGGCAAGTTTATCAGAATGGTTTTTTCCTAAGAAACATCAAGTCAGCAACTTCTAATAAGAGATGGTATTTTGATAAGATGTGCTATTTTGTTGACACGCACTGAATAGCAAGATTACGTGTTTTTAACCCTGATGGTGTTCGGTGGAATTACTCAAAAGGTCTCAAATGTATGAAAGTACAGTTTAGCTACATAAAGATAATTTGGTTTAGTGGGTGATCTAGCTAAAAACAGGGAAGTGTTTAAGTAGTATTGGAGTCTTTTGGAGGGGCCTGTCTACACAGAGGCCTTTGGGATATGAGTATAAAGAATTTAGAGCAATATATTTGTTAAATATCATATGGGCACTTCACACTTTGAAATCTGAATAATGTTTAAGAATCTTATATTCTTTTACATTATTAATGATGTTTGGTTTGTTAAGTTGGGATTTTTTTTTGTTTTTTAATTTATTATGATTAGTGAAGTACATCTGGTTTTGGTAAATGGAGAAATTTTGTTTCCGCTGAGCGATGACTTTTCTACAAGGACAGATTTAGGAATATTTCTAGTTAACTTCATACTGTACTTATGTCAATTTGTTTCTCAGTAGTTTGAGTTTTTTTCAGAGATTGCCTGAATTAACTGACTGCCAAGCCTATCTTAGATTTTTCCTTTCCATTTTACTGAAAGCATGACACTAATATCAAAAGTTCGCATGTATTATCTTTAATGTGTCAGTATATCAAAGCTTTCCTGAAGTGCAAAAATTGTTCCATTCCTATTAGCTCTCATTGTCACTTCATCGTACTGTAACTTAAGTAAGCATGACCATGTTCATTTTTAGTTGCCTAAGTACTGAACTAGAGTTCTCTCTCTCATTTCTATTTTTTACATTTTATTTCTTCACTTGCTTGCTTCTGCAAAGAAACTGTGGAATAGTGATGCTGCTAATAGGCTTCTTACACGTTCCAGGTGTCCCCAGTGATATGAGTACTGAAGTCAAGTTCTTTCCATTCTTTAGGTTATTCCTTTTGAACTGGTAAAATTCTGTGTATAGATTTTTTATTTCAAAGGTAACAGTTCTCAAAATCTTTGGCTTTCATTGCTGTTTTTGATTCAGTATTCCCCATTGCCATTTCCCATTGCCATTATGTTCTGCTCTTAATTTTCAAGACTTTCTGTTCATAGCAGTGTTTCATTTTTCAGTTTTTTTCTTATCTGCTTATTGCCCCTCCTGACTTTCAATATTTTTCAATTCAAATAAGTCAGGTTTATATCTGGATATATTTTGTTCCTCTTTGCTGCTTGTAGCCCTCAGAGGAATTCAATGTAATTTGTTTTCCTAACCTTTCAGACTAGAAATTTTAAAGTATTTTCTTCTTGCTGTTTCCTTCTAGCGGAAAACAATCTGTTATCCTGTCACTGTATTTGTAGCAGCATTATATTTTAATTATCCCAGCTTCAACCATCATTTCACATCCCCTTCTATGTTTTTCCTTCTTTATACGTAGACTTACAGGATCACAGGATAACTCAAGTTAGAGAGGACCTTAGAAGGACTCTGGTCCATTCTCCTGCCCAAAGCAAGATCAGCTGTGAGATCAGTCCAGGTTATTCAGAGCTTTATTCAGATGGGTTTTGAGAAACTCAAAAGGGTGAGGCTGCATGACCTCTCTGGGCCATGCAGTTCAGTGCTCACCTGAACTCTCTCCAGTTTATCAGCGTCCTTCCTGCATCAAGGGCAGGCTGTGGGACTGGATGCAGTATTTCAGGAAGGGTCTGATGACTTTTTAATAAAGCAGTATGATCCCTCCCCTCTGTCTGCTGGCCATGTTCCTGCTAATAAAGTCTGGAATGCTGTTTACCATCTCTCTGCCGGGACACGCTGCTGACTCATGCTCAATTTGCTGCCCTTCCAGCCAGGCAGCGCCCAGCCTATGCCATTGCAAGGGTTTCTCCCTTCCTAAATACAGGACTTTGTATCTGTCCTTGCTGAATTTCATGAGATCCCTGTCAGCTCATGCCTCCAGCCTGTCCAACTCTCCCTGGGTGGCAGCTCTGCCCCTAAGCACATCAACTGGTCTCCCCTAATTTGAGGCCATCCCCAAACTGGATGGTTGTGCATTCCATTGCCCCCTCCAGGTCTTTAATAAGGATCTTATTGTGTAATTCTGTATGAACATCCTTTGCCATATTTTTTGCTATAATACAACTGTTTCTTGATGGAAAATATTTTTATTCTTGATCCTTGTGCTCAGATTTGCATGGCTTTAAGCAGTCAGTGTGACTCTCAGTAAATCATGCTTAAATATATCTGGTGCAAATGAAAAGGTTCATTGAGATTTTTGTACCAGATTTAGTGGCATCTTTAAGAAATTTTAGAAATCAGTACTGCTGTTAAGAAGTTTCTCATTTTGGAAGTTGTAGCTTTCAGAATTTATCTCCGAGCAGATAAATGATATTTCACATCTGCTTCAGTGCAAAGTGACTATTCACAAGAAAGCGAGGCTGGTTTTCCGAGGCTGCTATGCCACTTTTCCCTGAGAACAGTACCTTCCACCAAAGAGGGAGTAGATTCAGCTGAAAGGCAGCAGCTGACACACAGTTACCCTCAGTAAGCCAGTGAAATGCTATGGGAAATATTTCTGTGCAAAACCAAAAACTTTCTGTGCAAAGGAAAAAATCCAGAGTCTGAATTAGTGTTTCATTGAACATATTTGGTTACCGTATCAGTCCTTTTTTTTTTTTTTATTCCACAAAAGATATAGTTGTGCCTGGAGGAAAAGGAAGGTGATGAGGCTAGCAAAGTTTCTGCTGAGATAGGTGGCAGTGCTGGGTTAATGGTTGAACTTGATCTTAAAGATTTTTTCCAGCCTAAACAATTCTGTGATTCTGTATCCCACACCTAACTCTTCCTATTTCTGCACCAGTCATCTTCAAGGGAACCTGCTTCAGCTACTCATCAATTTTATACCTGTTGGTTTCCCTCAAATAGCTTGTCCTGTTTCCTGAGAACAGGAGTTCCTTATGCCAAACACTAACATTTTTATTTATATCCATAAAGAGACAGAAAGCATCAGAACCCTTCTGTTAAAGTTCTTGCAAATATAAAGGCAGTCCTACCTACTAATATAAGATGCTTATGAATGATGTTCTTTAGTGGAAATGGAAAAGATCATCAATTAATTGAATAAACTGGGCTTAAAATTTTCAGTGTCAAAGTTCCACTGATGCTCCCAGGATCATAAGCGACTGTGCCATTTTTAAATATGGGATCTGGACTTCTAGGTCACAACCTAAATACTTCTTAAAATTAAATTTGGGAGCTTGAACCTTGTCATTTCTAAGAGAAAAGGAATGCCTGACTCAGCTGTCTTAGCACATGTACACATTTAGGCTCCACACTGTATAATCAGCTGTCCAAAAGGCTTGAGACACTTGACACGTGCACTGGGGCAGATGCTGAGTTACAATCCTTGATCTCATCCATGTTTCATCTCTGAGCTGCATATCTGACAGTGTAGGCATAGCTTCTGGTTAGCCTGACAATCACAAATAGGGAACTGGATTGTGACTTCTCAGGACACGCAGGGAATGTGGATGCCCCAAATCCATTGATTTTCAATTGGAATGGACACTTGGCCTACTTAAAGCCTTTAGAAATTCCCAATCAAGACAACTAACTGGAAGCAGGCATTTGTTATGTTCTCATTGTAGAGGGACTGGTGTTAGTAAGTGGCAGGGAGAATAATTGCACGGGAAGGAAAATGTACTTCAAGCTGATGATACTTGTGCTGCTTGCCCAGCTGCAAGGCTGGAACAAGGGGGCGTGGAAAGGAAGAGGGAGGTTCCCTTCAAGTCATTGCAGCTGTACTAGTTAAGGAGACACACTGAAACAAAAAAAAAAAAAAAAAAACCCTACACAAACCAAAAAAGAAAATCCTTTAAGAACAGCTGGTAAATTGCGACAAAAATATCATTGCCCCAACCCATAATGAAGTATAGTGCTGTGAAAATGCTGCCTCCTCATCTGGAAGTAACAAGACGTTTCACCTGGTGTCATTTTATCTGATCTGACACGGAGATGTGAAGTCCCCCAGAGCATCTTATAAATTTAGAAGGGAGTTTGTAGACAAAAATTCTCCTGTCAGTCAAGATCATGTAATCACTGCTTCTTCCTCATGGACAAACCATTTGTATTTAGATATCACATTTACATTTAACAAATCAACTAAATGAGGATAGAATGTTTGAATTTGTAAGCTATTTTTGCTTTAAACTGAACATTTGAGAGTAGGGCAGAAAGGTTTCATTAGCACCAATATTATGCATTGTGAGGGCAGTGGGTGTGTGCAATGGCATCCACAGGGGAAGTGAACCAGGGCTGGGAGTTGCTGCATTCTCGTGGGAAGGAGCTGGTGGCAGAAGCTTGAGGCTGGAAGGGCTGGCACACTTAGCTGCTCCTTAGGCAGTGATGGACCAGAGTGCTGTGAACAGATGTTGCAAAAGGGACTTGGTTTGTGGATCTGGGAGGACGCAGGGCACCCAGAGCACTGCCTGGGCTTCTGGTCATGGTTGCTCTTCACAGTTTCTGCAGCATTTTGAGTTTCTGCTTTCAGTTCTGCTGGGAGCTGCTTCTGGCTGCTGCTGGGAATGGTTGAAACCTGCTTTGGGAGGGCTAAGCTCCTGGGGAGAAGCAGCATTAACTTTGCCATAGCCATTAGCACAGCAGGGCCACGCAGCATCACTGCTCAAACTTGCCTGCGGTGGTGTGGAGGGTGTGCAGGGGTGGTCTCAGCACCCTACAGGGCATGTTCCCTGTCACAGACTGCTGCTAATGTCCTTTGCATGTTGGAGGCCTTGACTGGGATGGCATGTCAAGGGAGGCTACTGCTGGCCTGAGTGGGGCTGCAGAGCCCCAGGAGCCTCTCCTGAGGACCTGCACACTGATTTGCCTGAGGAAGGAGCTGCTGGAGGGCAATGCTGCCATTCAGGGGGACCTGGGCAGGCTGAAGAAATGAGCTGACAGGAATCTTTATGAAGTTCAGCAAAAGCATATGCAGGGTCTTGCCAGTGGGGTGGAATAACCTTGCGTAAAATGATGGGCTTGGGGATGAAATGTCTGGGAGGCAGTGGTACAGAAAGGGATCTGAGGGGCCTGATAAACAGCAATTTGCATGTGAACCAGCAGTGCCCTTACAGCAAAGTCACCTGTTTCCCTTGGCTGCCTGGGCAAAAGCAGAGCCAGCAGGTCAGGGGAAGATCCTTGCCCTCTACTTGGCATCTGCGAGACTGACTGTGGAGCTCTATGCCCAGTTTTGGCCTCCCAGAACAAGGAGGATGTCAACTTATGGAGACCAGATGACATGGCCATGGGGCTGAAGCAAATGGTATTCAAGGCTGAGAGAACTGGATCAACTCAGGGTCAGAAGAGATGGCCAAGAGACCACCTTAGTGCTGTCAACAAGTACCTGAATGAGGGGTATAGAGGAGATGGAGCTAGATTTTTCTTGGAGGTATACAGATATGATAAGAGGCGGTGGACACAAGGCAAAATACAGAAAAATCTGATTAGGTGTTAGGAAAAATATTTTTACCATGGTGGTGATGAGGTACAGGAACTGGTTTCCAAAAGAGGTTGTAGATATGTTCAAGACTCAAGGGCACATCCCTGAGGAACCTGATCTTATTATACCTGCTTTGAGCTGAAGGCTGAACTAGGCAGTTTCTCCTTACCTAATTATTCTAATATTCTGTAATCTCATGTTTTTATGTAAAAGTTGGAATTTCTCTTTGTTCAAATAATAATAATAATAATATTTTCTGAGGTTTGTATGTAGTAGACCCACACCAGGAAATTTCTTATTTTTAATAATTTTTTCTTTCTGGAAAAATTACTAGTTTACTGAGGTAGTCATTCAACAAATTGAGCACCAAAACGCAGTTATGATATAGATTTATATGGCTTCGTTCAGACTGGCAGTTCGGAAAGACCTGTTTAGCTGCTTTAAAGCACATGCATTTCACTTGGGCACATGAATTTCACTGTAAGAGGCAAGGACTTATAGACGTTACACTGTCATATAGTATTATGCCTAACTCTTGTTGAGTAACTCCTCTAACAGTGCCAGGTTTAAGCCCTACTAGTAGGATCTGGTCTTAGGTTTTTAAATTTTTATCTTTTGTTTCTTAGCCTTTGCATACTTTTGCTAACCTTTTTATTTCTGTAAAATTGCCAGGTATTCTCTGAGGTTTCACTGTAAGATGTTTACTAATGTACTTATTGTTCAGGATATTAAAATCAAGGTCCTGATTTTCTTGATTTAAAAATGTCTCTTTTTCTTCTCATCCAGGTCAATATAAGCAGCCTGTGCAGAGGACTGCGTTCATAAATGTGAAACAAGCCCACACCAGCATGTTTGGCACTAAGAGGTCAGTTTCCACCATTTTTGTTATGCTTTTCATCTCAAAAAAAAAAAAATTAGTATGGCCGTTGTGACTCTAACCTGAAAATTCTGCATTTTCTAAAAATATTGTTATACAAAACACATCAGCTAGACACGTTACTTTTTCTATTATAATGATTAAGTTTTCTTTGCTGTAAAGCTCTAGTCTACTTTGACAGGTATGTGGCATAAAGGCCAGGTAGCATAAATGGCAAGTAGCATCCCCAAGGCAAGAATGCCAAATAAGACACTGTACTGGTGCTGAGGGACATCTCTCCTTCTTTCTAGTATGGAAAATAACACCAGGACAACAAAACACAAGTGTAAGATAGGTTCTTTTCTGTCATTTTAGGGAGTCTGTACTGACATAAGGTAACGTCCATCTCTTACTCTCTGTGATTCAGTATCATACCCCAAATGTCTGAAAAAAAATCAAAGTTTTGAGACCACGGTGTCTGCTTCCTGCATCTTTGATAAGCATCAGGTAATCTGTACCTGCCATCAGACAGTGTGGCCCTGCTGCCCCCACAGCTCCTGCAGCCACATGAGCCTTCATGGCACCTCAAGGCAGCCTGCCAGGTTATCGGCTACTGCACCTGTGGGCCTTCTGCAAGGGAGTGTGATTTCTCTGCATGACAAAGATATTATAGACCATTCCTCTCGTTGTGAACTCTGATTTTTGTGCTTGTTGGCACGCTTTCAGGTTTTTAGTAGAAGCTGGTCAAGGACTTCAGCACTTGTGCCCCAGTTGCATGGCAGCCTAGTGAAATGTTTGCCCTGTGCAGTGGCAGAGAACCTTTAATCTGGTACCTGGAGAAATACCTCACCTATTCTGAATTGTGGTGAAGAGGAGAGGCTGCCTTGCCCTTTAGAAGCACATATGAAGCAGCACCTTGCAGGTCTGCAGGAGTCAGAGGCAGCAAATGATAAGAAAAAGCAGGTTATTTTTCTGAAGCTCCTGCACGAGTTGCACAAGGCTTCAGTGTGAGCTGCAGCCTTGCTGGAGTCAGGGTGCTACCAGGGGCTCCCTGTTCCCCTGTGCTCCTGCAGCCGTGGCACTGCTGCCTCACATGGCCAAGAGCCCAGCAGGATGTTTTGTGTCTGGCTGAAGTGGGATTGGCAGCCGATTCCAGACTCTGTTACCTTGTATGAAACATGCATATGTGATACATTTTTAGGGTATCTTTCCAGTAAAAGGAAACTTTCTTTGTATTTTTAGATAAGGACAGAATCTGTCATTTTGTCAGTGTGATGAGTTTGAGGTAACTGCTGCAGAGGGTACAGTAACAATTGCAAAGGTCCCATTTGAGGATTTCTGCTTTTAATGAGCTGTCTCTGCAGAATATTAACACTCAGGTAAATCAAAGACATTCTACTAAATGAAGTAAATTATTATATTACATTATATTCAGGTGGGTTAGTTATTTTTGCCAATGTATAGTACAACCCCATATTAACTCCCTATGGCCTGATCGAAACAATTTTTTTACTTCTAGGATCACCTCTTTTCTTAGTGTTATAAAGCAATGGCAAAATGAAGAATTTGGTAGGCTTGACATTTCATTTATCTTTTTCCTCACAGATTTAAGCTTGATTACTATGCAAATGAAAATTCTTCATAAGGGATATTACAGACAGTATGAAATTCTCTTCCATATCTGCAAACAAGGTTTTTTGAAAAAAGATGCATTTGGGGAAGAGAAGTTCTTTGTTTCTCCACTTTACTGTGTTCTGCCATTTCTCACTTTATGCAGACTGTTCTGAATCACTTTCAATAAATAAAGGATGTTCTGCTTTCTGGAGGGAAAGAGTCACAGTGCACTTCCATAATAGTAGCTTTCTATGTGTAGACTGGGACATTACATCAAGTATTCTTGAGATTGGTACCACATTTTAGTTAGACAGTGACTGAGTACTTGTCAGATGTTTTGTTCTAGCTATTGCAGTGCATTTTGAATTCAATTTACATAGAGAACTGTTTATTGTGAACAAGAAAATCTTGAGGTTCTATTGATAATTTTTACAGGCTATAAACTACAAATAAACTGCCTCTGTTGAGAGCTTTTGAGATCTTGGTTTGATACATTTGTTCTTTTCCTCAAAAAAAAATACTGTATTAATTTGGAAATATATTTAAGAACAAATGTATTTTTCTGGAGGAAAGGATGACTTAACATTTATTTTCTTGAAAAATTTATTTTTAATGAGTTCTAATAAAACATTACTAATTTTAATCTCCCCAAAAATTTTCATGAAATTGCAGAACTCTGACTCAAAAACTGAGTTATCGCCTGTCACCAGATCTTTGGAAGTTATCAGGTGTATATAGTATCTCAAATGCTTTTACAATGATACCTTTCTCTTAATTTTGCATATAAAGTTAATTTTTAGTGGATAATCCCTGTTGGATGGGCCAACAGGGACTGAAAAATAAAAATGACTCTCCAACCACAACAGCGTTGACAAATTTTCTATGTGAGGCAGATATTTCTCAGTTGCTTTATAAGGAACTGTGTTGTTGATGTGAACTGACATATCTAATGAAGAGGTGAATTCCTCTTAATTTCAGTTTAATTTGAGAGCTGATCCCATGATTTTAAAACACCGAATTGTTGTGGTTTCTCTGTCTTGTTCTCGTATTCTGCTCTCATCTGTTTATCATGTTAATTTTTCTCCAATTAATTTAATCTACAATAAACACCAGCATTGAAATATCAGAGGTCAGTACATATACCAATGAGTTCCTGGTGTGTTGTATTATTCATGTTGTGTACTTATTTCCGTATTTCAAGAGCAACTGCTCATGCCATTCTCCTCATGTGGAAGGCAAAAGTATTTAAATGACTTTAGAGAAGGGATTTTTGCTTTGTGGGAACCAACTTTATGTGTGGAAGATGCTCTGCAAAGATAGGCCCCAAATCAGTGCATCCCCAGGATCTGCAAGGTTGATCTGACTGTCTACCTACCACTGTTATCATGATGTTCAGGGGTATTCTTACCTGTGGTTATTTGTGTTCTGCAGTTTGGAAATCTCATGTTTTATAGCTCGTTTTAACTGTGTCCATGCAGCTGGAGAGTATTTCTCCTGCATGGCATGCTCAGTTTTCTTTTCCTTCTCTAGCCTAGATTGGAGTGCTTCAAAAGATAGCCTAAGTGACAAATCCAGCCCTCAGAGCCAAGCCATTTGGTCCTTAAATGAGTTTAGCAGACTGAACGAAGCAACTGTGAGAAGCAGGATGTGAGCAGCATAGGGACATTTGCTTAAGTGTATGTGTGATATTGCTCCATTTCTGGAGCTGCATCCACCTGTCCCTTCGTTGAAGAGCCTTGCACATGGTGTATGTTTGAATTGATCTTGCAGAGAATACCACATTGTCCTGTGAAGTGCAGTCTACCACTAACACCTCTGGGTAATTAGAAGTTAACTGCCACATCCAACTCTGTCTCCAGCAATAAGTGTGGTGCCTCCTTCTCCTCCTTTGGTTTGAACCTCAGGAAGGTCCATAGAGCTAGGAGAGCAGCTCTTCTGTGATCTGCTGCCAGCAGTTAGACTGTTGAGGGCTAGTGTTACCAGGTTTAATTCAAAGTATTTTGGAGAAAGAAAGAAAAAGTAAAAGAAAAAAAGAGGAAAGGACTCTGATTTCCAGGGACCCTGATCACCCTGATATGAACTCAGCCTTTATTTTACTCTATCCTTCTTCTGGAGAGCATTTTATTTATAGGGTGTGAGTCCAGCCTGAGGCACTGTGGCCAATGCAGCTGGTAGCTTCTGCTAGGTGCTAAGGGCTGGTTTGGTGCTTTGTGATGGATGGCCAGGTCAGTCTTGGCCAGTGGTCCAAGAGTTTCATAACACAGCAGTTGTTTCCGGAGGCAAATAGTTTTCTTTCCAAATCGTATTCCAATCAGCCATCCTGGAAAGCTGTAGTCAATTTTCTTAGGCCAGGTCTGTCAGCAACAATTTGAGTCCTGTGATAAATAGAAAACGAACCTTTCTTCCAGTGTCTAATCATATTGGTATGTTTATAAACTTAGATAGCAGTTAAACTGGACAAATAGTATGATTGATATAGAGGGATGATGAGATTTGGAAAGACACTTCTGCTTTTTAGTCACTGAAAGTTACTGACTTTCTGATATCTAGTTTTAAATAGAAAGTTAAGGAAATAATGTTTATTTTTAAACTCCTGATATGAACAGACTGCACTGTTTTCAAGTCTATTTTCAAGATAATTTAAGTCTACTTTCTTCTTTTCTCTTAGTTGCAGAGAGACTACATTTACACATGGTTTCTAAATTTCGTGTTTTTATTGGCATTAGTCCTGGACTGTTGCTGTGTTTGTTCTGATACCCCTGCCAGGTAATAAAGCATGGCCAGTGGATGCCCACAAAGCTCTGTCCATTGCTGAACACTAAGAGCATATGCCAAAGTTTTTTCTTTGAGATTTGTAAGTGTACAAAAATAATTATCTGGTTCGACCTAAATTCATGTGGTGCTTATCATCCCCTTTCTTTTGCTTTTTAATTGGAAGTGACACTACTTGAATGAATCTGTAACATACTTTGTTTCTTCTTCTCTGTTACAGAATTAACTTTCTTGCTGACCTTTTTTATGGTAGTGAACTGCAAAAAACCATCTATTTGCATGGACTCTTTTAAAGTTTACTACCAACTCCAAAATATGAACTTCTAATTTCTTGCGCTGTTTTATTGCTTAGGGATCTGGAGGCTGACTAATGTAAAATGATAAGGCAGCTGTGAGACTTGGATTTTATTCAACCAGAACAGACGCAGTTTAGAATACAGAGGTACATGGAGCAACACAGTGTGTGACAGACACACACGGGGGTACAGAGTGGGGAATGGAGAAGGACTTGAAGCTGTGTAAGCAGTAGCCAAAACACTGATGTGTTATCAACAGTTTTTTAATCACGAATTCAAAACACAACACCATACGGTCTGCTGTAAAGAAAATTAACTGCATCCCAATCCAACCCAGTACGGTGTAAAAAGCCCAATCGGTGTTCATATGCTGAAGCTGAAGCTCCAGTAGAATGATTGTATATATAACAAAAGATAGAAAATACATACTTTTAGTTTAACAATCCATCTAATAAAAATTTGGCTTCCTATATATGCAAATAAAGTCACAAAATTTTTACACAATGGTGAGCAACTTTTAAAAATTTTCTTTAAGCAACTGCATCCCTAATTAGAAAATGCAAATTAATACCTGAATATATTGTATTTTTTTAGAAATGAAAACATAAAGGAAATATAAGTCTGTTTAAATTTTTCTAAACTGTGAATATGTTCTCAATTTTATTTTTACAGAAGTCTGTTTCACAGTAAGGCTCTACTCTGCCTCATGTAGAGCCTTTTAAAGATGTTTACATGAGCTAACCAGCTAACTTGGCATGTATATTTTGCTAGAGAAAGTCATCTCCCTCTCTATACCAACTTCATTCTGTAGGTCTAACACTGAGAATTATTTAGTTGTCCTAATGTGTTTATTTGCTATATCTTGGAGTTTCGGAAGCGTCTCGGATTCGCCTCAGATTATTAATTACAGGATTGCACTTGTACTTCAGCTATAACCTTTAATACGACAAGTTCCTGCTTCAAAAGGAAGAAGCTTTCAAAGGCTGGCACATGAAAATATAAAGAGGACCTAACATCTTAGTGACAGGATTGTTTTTTGTTTGTTTGTTTTCTTTGCAGTGGAATGAAAAGTGTTTATTTGTTTCTCAGTTGATCTCAAACAATAAATGTGTGAGTGAAACTGCAGACACCTTCCTTGTTGTGCTTCCAGATCCCTGATGCTTTAGCAGATTCAGGAGGCACAGAATTTCTGAGCAAGACCTTAAGGTACATACTGTGTGTGTGGCTGGGCTCTACGCCATACAGGGATGTGTTTCCTGTTACACCCTGTTCAAGTTCCTGCTGAAGGGCAAACTGCTGCATTTCCATAATCAGAGGAATTCTTTTGCTTTTATTCTAGAAGTCAGGATTTCACATGAATTTTCTAATAATGCTCTTTACTAAGATTATGCAGGATGAGGAAAATGTTCTGTTTTTCTTTTTAAAAAGTGCATTTGGAAGAAAAATATGCCAAGATATAAACTGAAGGTCAGCCTTGCTGAATGATGTTGAAGGTACTCATGCCCCAATTCAGTCATTTCTTCAGGCACAGGAAAGCATGAAGAAATTTCCCAGGCAAGGATGAACTTTTCCTCATGCCCAGATTTCATGCTGAGCTTGGGCCTCAGTGCCCTGCAGATATCTCCTGTTAGTGGTATGTATCTAGTCTTAGCAGAGCTGGTCCTGTGAGATTCTGGCTGCAAAAATAGCTTAATAACATTTCTCTCATTTTTATAAAATCAAGTCTGTAGATTAGAGAATTATTATTGCTGCTACATGTGAAACTTACTCTCCGTTTGAAACCAATCTAGTTGAATTCCATCTTCAATGTGAAAAGCACACATTTGACAATCAGCACCTAACAGAGCTAAGTGGCATCATCCAACCTCTGCTGCATTTTCATATGGAAGAATAGCTATACTCGTTGTCAGAAGTATATTTTCTCTCAGGGTTAGCTTGCCAGATACATCTCTGAAGCCTTCTGAAGCAGAACTGGTACCATATAATGAAAGCAGTTGCTGTGTCTTACAGACTTTTTCAGATGCTTCTAGCAATTACATGAATTCTCAGCTGTCTCCCCTTTTTTGGATGCTTTTGTAAATCCCTGCCCACAAGCACAACACTGTATCAAAGCAAAAGGCTTTTCTCCCTGTTCTTTATTTCTTAACAAAAATCCCATTATCCTGATAAAAACCAAACCTCATTTCACAATGTGATATGTCTGGATCCTGCTCGTATGTGTATAAAATCCTCAGGTTAAATTTTCAGCATGGTGAATAATAGATATCCGCACAAGTCCCATGCTTTGCTAATGGGATTTGTTTATGCTGCTCCCTGAAACCTTTTTAAACACTCATACTGGTGATGTATTTTATTATGGTGTTACAGAAGACACTTTGGTAAAGTGTGTTCTGATTCTGTATTCAGCAACATGAATCAGTCCCAGGGAATGGGACCAACTCACCGTCTGTGTCTGTTCTGTATTGCTGCAGATAGTGGTCATGGGCTGTTGGCTCCATATTTATGTGGCCATAAATTGCCTGTTTTGCTGACACTTTAAAGTAAATGAAGGAAAGCATCAGCACTGCTGGCTTTCTGGCAGGAAGCCTAAGAGCAACTTGGTATGCCTTGTGTGTCTAAGTAATGCCACTTCAATGGAAAGTTTTAATTAAGTGCATGTCTGTGTGTGCAGAGAAGAAATCAAAGGCATTCAGGAGAAAGAAAGTGTATCTGCTCCAGAGTCATTGAGGAGTAATTTGGTGAGAGCACTACAAGGCTTTCAATTAATTGGGAAATATTTTCCTAAATATTGTCATAAAGGACAAGAAATCAGTCTGAAGGGAAGACTGTAACATTATTCTGTAGGTATAACCCATTTGCCCCATACTTGTTGTAAGAGGTCATGGTCATACAAGTTAGAGGAGTAGAGGCTGTGAAACTAATCTGATATGCTGGATTTCATTAAGCTCCCTAATTGTAATTATTAGAAGAACACTGGAAACTGGTTTGCCTACAGCCAGTATTTCTGATTCATCTTTTCTGTAGCAGTTCCTAAGATTGCAAACATCCAAAAAATTCATTAATACAAGCATAATTTTATAACAAATATTTTATAACTAGGTAGCCATATTAAAATTCTAGCTGAACTAGAAAATTGAACTTATCACATGGAAATTTTAGCTCTATTTCCTTGTTCTCACAGTTACAGGAAAAAATGTACTCAGTTCTCCTCGGATTGTCTAGAAGGATGGCTCTTTATGAAAAAGAGAAGTTTTGAGGAACAGGGATAATTCATTAACCACTAGATCTTGTCCGTGATTTCTTTTGGATAATGTTTGGTATATAATTTATTGTTCTATCTGCATTACAGCAAAGCTCAAAGGGGGCAACCCTTTTATTTGTACAGGGCTCATTATGTCATATTGTATTTGCCTTGATCCCTGTAACCTTTTTAGGACCTTAGTACAGCGTGCTTGCCACCCTTTGGTCTATCTTGCAACCAAGGTAGAAACCTGCTTTATTATTCACTAAGTGTTTTTTCCAGAAGAAATGGCGTTTTCTCAAAACCCAGGCCAAAACTGTGTAACAAACTCTGTGAGGGGCTAGGGATGACCACACAGTCTTAGCTTTTGTCACTGTTTGATCTTCCATCTGTAATGTAACTCTGAGATATTCTTTGTGTTAAATAACCACAATGAAAGAACAACATTTAAGCCTTGTCACGGTGAACTCTTTTGTTCCTCTGTATGACAACTTAGTTTAAATGCATGTTCTTCTGTGAACTGTACTGTCAGATGGAAACTTCCCCCATTCCCAAAGCCCCACTTTTTTTTGTTTGTTTCTTAACATGGACAAGCTTATTTGCTGAACACAGAATTCTATGTCTGATTTCCCAATATCACAGAGAAGTGACGGGATGACTCCTGTGGCTGGTGTTGGAATGGAAGGATACATGGTCTGTAGGAAAGACAGGCAGGGAAGATGAGGAGGGGGCATCACCCTTTGTGTCAATGACCAGCTGTGCATGGAGCTCTGGGATGGATGAAGAGCTGACCAATGGCTTATGGGTCGGGACTAAAGGGAGGGCAGGGTCAGGTGACATTATAGGGTCCGCTACAGGCCACCCAACCAGGAAGACCAAGTAGATGAGGCCCTCTGTAGATAGATAGGAGCAGCTTCATATTCTTATGAGCCCTGGCCCTCATGGTGGGTCTCAACCATCCTGATATCTGTTGGAGGGATGACTTAACAGGGCATAAACAATCTAGGAGGTTCCTGGAAATCATCGATGGTAACTTCTTTCTCCAAGGGATGGAGGAGCCAGAAAGGACTGTGCTATGCTGGACCTTGTTCTCACCACACAAGAGAGGCTGGTGGGGACTGTGAAGCTCAAGGGCAGCCTTGTCTCCAGTGATCATGAAATGGTGGAATTCAATACCCTCAGGGCAGCAGGGAGAGTGCACAGCAATCACACTACCCTAGGCTTCAGGAAAGCAGGCCTTGTCCTGCTTGAGGTACTCTTCTTGGTAGAGTACAATGGAATAAAGACCCATAGGGAAGAGGAGACCAAGAAAACTGGTTAATATTTGAAGATTACCTCCAAACTCAGGAGAGATGCATCCCAGCAAAGAGGAAATCAGGCAAAAATTTCAGGAGGCCTGTGTGGATAGAAGCTCCTGGGTAAGCTCAAACTCAAAAAAGAGTGTGGAAAAAAGGACAGGTATCTTGGGAGGAATACAGAGAAATTTTCTGGGCAATCAGGGATCAAATTGTGAAAACTAAAACCCTGATAAAATCAGATCTAGTCAGGAACATCAAGGGCAAAAGAAAAGCTTCTATAGGAACATCAGTAATAAAAGACGGACTAGGGAAATTGTAGGCCCTCTCCAGAAGGAAATGAGAGACCTTGCTACGTGGGCTGTGGAAAAGGTTGAGGTATCCAATGCCTTTTTTGCCTCAGTCTTCACCAACAAATGCTCCTGCCATGCTGCCCACGTTGCAGAAAGCAAAGGCAGGAACTGGGAGAATGAAGAACGACACACTGGAGGAGATCAGGTTCAGGAGCATCTAAGGAACATGAAGATGCACAAGTCCATGGGACCCAATGAGATACATCTGTGGGTCCTGAGGGAATTCTCAGAGGAGTTTCTAAGCCACTATCCATCATACTTGAGAAGTCATGGCGGTCTGGTGAAGTTCCCACTGACTGGAAAGGGGGAAATATAACCCCTAGTTTAAAAAAAAAAAAAAAGAGGAGACCTGAGGAACTACAGGCCAGTCCGTCTCACCTCTGTGCCTGGCAAGATCATGGAGCAGATTCTCATAGAAACTGTGCTGAGGCATGTGGAAAATAAGGATGTGATTGTTGACAGACAACACAGCTTGACTAAAAGCAATTCATGCCTGAAAATTTTGATGGCCTTCTGTGATGGGGTTACAGGGTTGGTAGGTAAGGGAAGAAAAACTGATGTCATCTGCTGGGACTTTTGCAAAGCATTTGACACTGTCCCACATGACATCCTTTGACTCTAACCCGGAGAGACATGGATTTGATGGATGCACGACTTGATGGATAAGGAATTGCCTGGTTGGTCAAACTCAAAAAGTTGCTGTCAAGAGCTCGATATCCGAGTACAGAGCAGTGACAAGTGGCATTTTGCAGGGGTTGGTATTGGACTGCTGCTGTTTAACAGCTTTGCTGGTGACATGGGCAGGGGGATTGAAGGCACCCTTGGCAAGTTTGGCAATGACACCCAGCTGTGTGGTGTGGGTGACACATTGGAGGGAAGGGATGCCATCGAGAAGGACATGAGGCTTGAGAAGTGGGCCCATGCAAACCTCATGAAGTTCAACAAGGTCCTGCACGATGGTTGGGGAATCCTCCCAGGCAGAGGATGGACTGAGAGCAGCCCCGAGGAAAAGGACTTGGGGGTGTTGGTGGATCCATAACTTAACATGTGCTGATAATGTGTGCTCTCAGCTCAGAAAGCCAAATCTGTCCTGGGCTGCATCCAAAGCAGTGTGGGCAGCAGGGTGAGGGAGGGGATTCTGCTCCTCTGCTCTGCTCTGGTGAGACTCCACCTGGAATGCTGTGTCCAGCCCTGGGATCCCCAAGACAAGAAGGAAATGAACCTGTTGGAGCAAGTCCAGAGGAGAGAAGCAAAGATAGTCAGAGGGCTGGAGCACCTCTCCTGTGAAGTCAGGCTGAGAGAGCTGGGGACTGTTCAGCCTGGAAAAGAGAAGGCTCCGGGGAGACCTCATAGCACCTTTCAGCACCTAAAGAGGGCCTATGGAAGAGCTGGAGAGGGACTTTTTACAAGGAGATATAGTGGCAGAAAAAGGGGTAATGTATTTAAACTGCAGGAGGGTAGGTTTAGATTAGATATTAAAAGAAATTCCTTACTGTGAGGATGGTGAAACCATGGGACAGGTTGCCCAGAGAAGTGAGTGTTTGGATGTGTTCAAGGCCAGGCCGAATGGGACTTTGAGGTACCCTGGTCTAGTGGGAAGTGTCCCTGCCCATGGCAGGGGGATTGGAACTAGATGACCCTTCCAACCCAAACCATTCTATGATTCTATTCTATTACCTTTCTCTATTCCTGTTATCATTATGAAAATATGAGTCTGAAGACTGGAATAGGTAAAGCTTCCTTCTTAGCCTGTATACTTCTTTCAGATGTATCTGGCAGATGGGGAGTCTCCTGGCAAGGGTAGAAACAAATGCAACAGATGCACAGTAAGAGCAAAAAAGCTATGAGAGTAGTTCCAAGAATTTAAGATGCCATTAAAAGGTTATTTACCTTTTGACAAATCATTGCATTTTGCCTGGATTTTATTAGTGTGAGATATGAGAAATATTTTGGCATTTATTATGATAAACTAGTTGTAAACAGAATGATCTTGTTTCTCTGGGTATTGTGCAGCAGTGCTGGATGCTCCCACAGCTCATGACAAAGACCGAATCCTTATGAACAACATAGGAAAAGTCCAGAAACCAGAAAAATTATATATCTCAGAGTATTCCAATTAAAGTAATGAGTGGTGTGGTCTTTAAACCTTTGCTATGGTCTTAAAACCTTTATAAGATTATCACTTCACATTAAGGTAGAGCAGTGGTCCTGTGCAGAGTGTAGGCAGATGCGAGGAACATTGCCCTTACCCCATACACCGGCTTGCACACAGTTCCTCAGGCAGTGCATAGGCAGGCTTTGGAATTTTTTGCAGTAGCATGTGAATGCTAAAATTTCAGAAAATGGCCAAACCCCCCTTTTTTAATGGGAAGGTGGTTAAACACTGAAAGAGTTTGCCACAAGATTGTATGGTCTCTGTCCTGGCAGACAATCAAAACTGGCTCTGGCCCTGAGCAATCTGCTGCAGCTGAGCTGGCTCTGAGCAGGAGGATCCTGAGAGGCCCCACCAGCCCCTGTGACCTTCTTGCAGGCTATGAAACGAAGAAATACCTCTACAATAAGAAACCTCTGAACCCCAAATTTCTGGAAGAAATGAAACTTTGTCCTACTGTTTGTCCTGCTGTTTACCATTTTCTGTATTGATTTCTGTCTCAGGGCTGGTCTTGGCCTCCATCCCAGAGGATGCTGAGCTGGGCTGACCCTTGGTCTGATCCAGCATGGATTTCTTGCATGTGTTAAGAGGATATTGGGCTAGACTGCAGATAAGGAGTAAGTCTAATTATGGAGGACAGATTATTTAGCGGAGGAGGGTAAAGCAATGCAGCTACACCTGCGATCCAGGCAGGGCAGCCCAGGGAGAGTCCTGATGCTGAGATTTTGCATGAGGTTTTGTTTTCCTAGCAGTTGTATGATGTAAGGCTGGTGGGCCCTCCTCTTTGAGGAGACATTGAAGATCCTGGGTGCTTTGGTGTGGAGTCTGTGTAGCTGTCCAGCAGCAATGGGGACTGTCCAACTAATGCTGTGCTGTGCTGGGGAGAGTGGAGCTGCCAGAGCCTAGCACTGGCACTGGCACTGGCACTAACACTGAAGAAACAGGAAAACAAATTGATTGCAGTTAAACCGGAGTGTGGCGTTACTACTCTGAGATAAGGGTTACTATTTCTAGCAACAAACAACTAGTGGTTTGGCTGACAATGAAAAGGCAGCATTACCTTTACAAGGGGAATGTGACTTTTGCAAATGGAGCAAGACTGGCTTAAGGACAGGCATGCCTACCTGTCCTAGAAAAAAATACTGTTTTTTTCTAATATTTCCTTTGAAGAGCACTAGCAGCAGAAAGAATAACAAACTGCCCCATATTCTGACCATATCTGTGTGTAGGAGATCCAGATGCAAGCTTGGCTTGTGGCAGGAAGCTTTTTGCCTGTGCTGTCACAGGGGTCTCTATGTTATCAGAAACAACTATGTGTTACTTTCACTTTCCAGGCACCTGTGTTTCCTCTTGTTAAAACTGCCCTTTGGGCTTGCCCCTCTGCAGTATAAGTTATGCCAGTAGAGATTCAGGATCCTTGTACTGAGAGAAGAGCTGCTGTATGCATTGTCTTTAATACAATGATTGACTTGCATTGTCTGAATTGATTCCAGTTCATAAAGCTGACATTTAATTGACATCAGAGTTAACCATCAATGTCCTTAACAGAGTTAGTTCAACTTTCATGTTTTAATAACTATGAACATCATGGAGCCCCAGGTAGATTCCTTTCAAGGTAGATTCATTAGGGCAAAAAAAGATCATTAGCGGCTGGTAATGGATTGTTTCTCGGTAAGATAAACGCAAATTCAGACATGCTTTGAACTGTCATTGTAGGATTGCTTCAATGACAAAGGAAGCAGGTGAGCTGTGGTATCCTGATTATTCTTTTTACTTCTGTTTTAAAAAAAACCTTTGAAAACCACGAAGTGTTAGAAATATACTGTCCTATCCACTAATGAGCAGTAGAAGTAATGAGATATCTCAAAACTCCCTCAGTGTCCACATACTTAGCATATACTTGTCTGAACTTCATCTAAGTCTTTTCAAAGTGGTGTGTGGCTTTGGTGTCAGGAGAGAAATACTGGAAGTAGTTTCCATCTATTTCAGTCGTTCACTGACTCATGCTGAGTGGCAAGATCAGATCAGGTCTGGGTATCTGTTATGCTTTGTGATGAGCACATGAGATGGTCTCTGCTGTGCTGTATTCTCCCCTAGTCAGTAGGCAACCTTCATTAAACCAGGATGAAGAAAATTTGCTGATAACCATTTGTTTGAGAGAAAAAAATTTTATCTGAAGGAATAAGTTCTATGTGGCAATATCCTCACAGGTAGGATGGTGCAGTCGTGATAATGGTAGAGTCCCAGCTTGCCCATAAAATTATCTATTCCCCTGAAACCCCTTCAAGGGGATTTTACACAGTGTGAGTTCTGCCTCTGTTCTTTCCCTTTCTGGTCAATAAGGGCTCTGCTTACATGCACAGCTTTGGCTGGAGCTGCAAGGGAATCCTTATTCCTAATTAATTTAAAGGTTGTATTTAATAGAGGCTTCCTTAAAGCTAACTGGCCTTCGGTAAAGCACAACAGCTTTCTGTGGCTTTTACCTCCTGTTTGCATTGGCACCCTGAAATACATTTGTTTGAAAAGTGTATAGTCCCTTTCTTTAAAAAAAAAAAAAAAAAAAAAGAGAGAGAGAAAAAAAAGAAAATATTTGCCATTCTCTGTATCTTATTAGCCAGAAGCGCTACCTTGTGCACCATGCCATAGAGAGAAAAAAATTCTGAGCTCTTTGTTTTTCTGTACTTCTCACCTTGTGACATTTTCTCACAGGAAATATTCACAGCACATGCAAATGTTGAGAGTTTGGTCTCAATCCTTGTGACTAGCAATGGCTAAGATGTATGCAGTTTCAATCTCAGAAAAAGCTGATTATGTGCTTCCTTTAATAGTGAAATTTAAGTCTGAAGATCTTGTCTAGCTAATATGATTGTTTTAGTTTTAAATTGCCCACAGAGCTGAACATATTCATGTGAAGAGTTTCTGAGCCTCACTAAACAGCTTGTATATAAAAGAGTGCAGATATTGGCATGTGATTGTGAAATACCAAGCACACATACTGATAATCAGAATTTTTTTTTTAAGTGATTGTTTTTCTTCCCCTCAAATGCCTCTCTAGATTCTGTCCAGTCCATCTTGTGAAAGTTTCTGAGAGCAAATTTATAGGAAAAGACTTGTCTCCACAGAAGTAGTTTCTGTCAGTTCTGTCAGTTTCTGTGTGTTTTGCTGCAATTTGGTGTATATTTGTAAAAGTGACTGTTACATACATAATATTAATGAAGGATTTTGGCAGATTATTTTTTTCTGTTGCGGCCTATTAATTCAGGAAAAAAAGATGTGCTTGAGAACAAGGAATTGAACTTTACACAGAGATTTCTTGATGAAGTCTTATGGTCTCTGTTGTTTATCATGGCCTGGAATTTATCCCTCCCTCTTCCTCTTTAGTTTTATTCATTCTTATAGTCTGTAATTATGGAAGAGTTGGCTTGGAAGAATATTATGTTTTATTTTGTGATTATACTGAAAATCCAAATAAAATCTTATCTGCATATATATCATTCATGGGAAGAATGTTCTTGTGACTGTTGTTTGTGATCTTGTTTCTCAGAAATACTTTGTATTCTAGAATTCCTCTTCATGTGTATTTAACTCTAAATATATAACATGAAAATTTAATTATTGATTCATATCTGCTTTTGAGAGGTTTTTAAATTTTAACAAATCAAGAACACAAAGCAATATCCAGAGTATTTTGGAGACCAAGTTAAAAGTAAGAAAAAAGCATCTAGCATTGAGCTGGAAGCTGTAGTTTTAGAAAACATCTGGAGCCAAAATAACAGCTCACCTCTGGCAAAAGACAGAGAGAGGGAGGTTTTGCCTTCTCCCTCTCATGCTCTCCTTTGCTCACTCCCCTTCTCCTGCTGCTTAAGCAAGTGCCAGAGCCCTGTGGGTGATTGCCTGGCAGGTGGATGCCACTCCCTAAAGCAGCAGAAGTCCATCTTGGGGCAGTAACATTTCTCACTGCACAGGTGACGTGCCTGGCCTGGCATCCAGCATCAGAGCTAGTGCAGGGAAGGTGGAGGGCTGGTGCAGGTGTGCTGCTGGGGAGCAAGCAAAACCCCACCAGATTTTGGAGGTTGCACTATGAACTGCTCCCTGCTTTAGGCCGAAACAATTAGTTTTAAAACATTTTGTTTTAAGACACCACTTTTAAATTACAGAATAGAATAGAATAGAATAGAATAGAATAGAATAGAATAGAATAGAATAGAATAGAATAGAATAGAATAGAATAGAATAGAATAGAATAGAATAGAATAGAATAGAAAAGTTCACTTGGCAGGAACCTGCAGTGATCATCAAGTACTTGACCAATTCAGGGCTGACAAAATGTTAAAGCAAGATTTTAAGTGCATTATCCAAAAGCCTCTAAACCACTGACACGCTTGGGGCATCGACCACCTCTCGGGGAAGCCTGTTGCAGTTTTTGGTCACCCTCTCAGTAAAGAAGTGCTTCCCAGCGTTCGGTCCTAATGTCTCCTGGTGCAGCTTTGAACCATTCCTGCACCCCCTGCCAATGGATACCTGGAGGATGAGATCAGCACCTCCCGTTTCTCTCCTCAGGAAGCTGTGAAGGAGTGCGATGGTGTCTTTCCTCAGTCTCCTTTTTTCCAAAGTAGACAAAGCCGTTTAAATCCTCAGCCGCAGCCCCAAAACAGAGTTGTCAGAAGTGGGATTCGAACCCACGCCTCCAGGGGAGACTGCGACCTGAACGCAGCGCCTTAGACCGCTCGGCCATCCTGACCCACGTGAGGGTGCTGTAACCGCTCTATCGTTGTCTATTTGTAGAGATTTCTTAGTGATGCAATATTGTTTTTCTGCACACAGTGGGTGTTAAAAAATATTCCAAATGAAAACATATTTTGTGTTGACTCTCTGGTAACCATAATATCTGATGTTTATTTATACATACAGCTGTTGCATTCTGTGAGTGAGTGTTAGTGTGTTGAGAAACAAGCAGGTACTGTTGCACATATATTACATATGCCATGAAGCAGACATTTGAAGCTGTACAGAAATTAAAAAAAATGTGATATGCAGTATGTTTCACAAGGACATTGCTTAAGGCTGATTTGTTTCCTCTAATGTCTATGAAAATCCCCCTGAGATATGTACAAGTTATTCGTGGTAGAGTTCTCTGATATTGAAAAGGGGGCTGTGACATTGAAACAATTTGTATGTCTCCTTGCTGTGGGATTTTTTCAAAAGAATTCATGTGCCTGAAAACGGAATCTACAAACCTCTAAATATACAAATTTGGTCAGGATTTGGGAGTAAAAGTCAATATGAAAGGCAAGAGTTTTTCTTCTTTGGAAGCATCAGGTTAAAGTGTCTCTGTTTGGAATGTAAACTTAATAGAAAAAAATAAAATTTTGAAATGAGACAACCAGAAACTGACTATCAGAAATGGAAAATGTATCTCTGCCCCCAAAATACTCTTTAGAACCTTAAGAAGCAATATTTTCCAAAGACAAAACATAGGCTACAGTCTCTCCTAGACTGGCCAAAATTTGGTACTGGTTTTTTTTTGGTACTGGTATTGGAGGAAAGCTGTTGCTTCTGTATCAGTCCTTCTGGCTCCAGTTTGTCAATGTCTTTCTTGCGCTGGGGAGCCCAAAGTCTGGGCCCAGTACTTTGGTTCTGTCTCATGGGTGCTGAGTTGAGGGAAATAATGACTTGTCTTGACCTACTGGCCATGTCCTTCCTTGGAGAAACACAAGAGTTGACTGGACAGGGCTCTCTCTTGTCCTGACTTCAGAGTCAGACCTATCTTCAAAGCTGACGTTGCTTTGACCAAGACTTTTAAGCAGGTAAGTGCTAAAGGTCCCCTCAATCCTGAACTCTTTTTTGATTCTACAATTATGTGCCATAATTTTTGAACAATTTTATGTAAGAACACTTGAGAATTGAGAGTATTAATGCCATATCTTGGATATGCTGTAATGCGTCCTGAACCTTTACACTTTTATCCTTGTACTCATTCTAGGACAACAAGCAGTCTTGTCTGAGGCCTAGCAGAATGAAAAGACTAGCCTGTGTAAGCAATATTCCTGTAACATACTGGAAATGTTACGCTTCTTTTTATGCTGGGAGTCAGAAGTTACTCTGTAATGCACTTCAGAAGTCTTGGTTGACTTACTGGAAGGTGCAATTTTCTCATATTTAGAATTAGTAATATATTAAAATTCTATAGAAACAGGGCCTCAGAAAGGTCACAAAACATGTTTATATGTGCTGAAATAAGAGTCTTAGCCAAAGTGGTGCTGTTTGTTTGATTGGTTGGTTGGTTTTTTCTAAACGATAGCTGGTGGACTGAACAGAAGTAGACTTATTCCAGCTTTGGTATATAGCAAGATGGACAGAGTTCAATAAGCAGTTATACAGATGGCAGAAGTTTGACCATCAAAGTCTACTCATAGTGTAGTAACTCCAGAATGAGCAGCAGTTGCAGCCTACTCTCTTTCTGCTGTCAGCACATAGCTGTCTGGGTCTTCAGCCAGCAGCTCCACAACCTTGTGTTTCTTACTTCAAGACACATTGATGATATAAAGCTGATTGAATATGTCTTGAATTGCTGAGAAATTAACTAAATAGGTCTTAATTTAAATCAAGTCTAGGTCATAAAGGTAACATTACCCATTGGTTTCCAGACTGGTAGATCACACAGAAAAGCACAACTAAGTGCATACCAAGCATACAGTGACCTTGGTGAAGAATCTGCTCAAGCCTGCTCCTGGACAGCTCTCCCTTAACAGTGGGCCTTTTTTGACCCAGAACTTCTTTAACTACAGATCTAATGCTCAGGCTGTTCCCTAAAAAGCTGCAGATCTGGATGAATTGCTGGTCAAAACGTAGTGGTACTTGGTATGCAGTTGCCATACTGACTGAATTGAGCTCTAGTAAGTGAACTGAAAACCTCAGTAAAAATGTCATATTTAAAAAGATGTATGTATTCCCCAAACACTTTGGCACAGACTTACATAGCTGCCTGTCCATCACACAGTCAGACTCATCAGACTTGAGACTGAAGGTTGTTCTTTTGCATGATGTTGATGGGCTCCAGCAGATGTGTTCCTTATCCACTAAAAAGAAAGTCCCTGGGATGTAGAGTGCATTGGTATTATCCATCGAAGGGGTTTGCTCTACTGGTTCCTGAGTGCATGTTCTGATGATAGCAGGTGAAAAAGAAACTCTTTGGCAAAGGTATCACTGTTGATAGTCTCTCATATTTGCTTTATGCTGGTGCCCAACCTAATCAGTGATTTACACTGCTGTCAGTGTACAGCACCAGTTGATGTATTTAAATGCTGGGTCCAGTGTCTCCAGTACGGGACATAAAAGGCATCACAACATCCCTTGACATGAAAGGCCTCTCTCCCACCTTTGCTATCCCTCCTGTTACTCAGTAGCCCTTCCTTGGACATTTTGGGTTTCTGTCCTACTTTAAGTAAAGCTTCTAACAAAGTGAGAGCATCTCTTGTGCTGTTCTTCCTTTGAATAGGAGAGTTGCTTTCCTCCTTATGTTTCAGGGCTCTCCCTGGGGCCCTGAAAGGAATACTTACTAGTTCAAAAAGAATGACTGTATCCAGTGGGACCGATGCATCTCCTTCCAAGGAGAAAGTGGAGCATGTTATATGGGTGATAATGACATTAAATGTGGTTAAATGGAGACTTGACTTCAAATAATGATGTCTTTTCAATATTCTTATAACTTCACATTTTGCCCCTAGTTCTGCAAAAGCAAATGTGCTTGACTTTACAGGCATCTCTAATCCTGTTGTCAGGCCTTTTTTGGTTGGACAAAGAGAAATATAAAGAGATGCATAGACTCAAAACATTGTCAAGAATGTGAGAAACTCTCTTCCTGCCCCCTGTAATCTTTAGGGACCAGACTCACTCATTTATATTCAAAATATGTTTACATCAGTAGCAGAAACAGATTGTAAGCTGGAAACAAGACCGCTCTGCATCAAGACCGTGTTGTCTCAGATGCCAGCTGTCTTTGCAGCAGAACTTCACATTGTGTTGTGGTCACAGGCAGGAATAGTAATAGAGGCTTTTTCCTGGGCATATTCCCTCTCTTCCAGTGGGAATTAGAGATCTGAGGGGCACAGCTGAGAAAAAAAAATAATCATCTTACTGTATTCAATGTATGTTGAGAATCATCTTACTCAGTTTAATGGGTCTTCCTTATTAGATAACTCATCCTCAAAACACCTTATAAGCAAGAATGCCCATAAACCTCCTTTGAATTAAGTACATTCCCTTAAATTCCCCAAATAACATCTTCCTTTTGAAGATATAAAGCAGATTAAATGTGTGGAACCCTGTGGTGTTTGTAGGAGATCAGGAATACTAGAGAAGGCTGGCATAGCATGTCTGCACTGTCTGTGATAATAACAGAAGATGCCTCAGGAGCAAATGTTATCGGCAGAATACAGAAGAGACACAGTGACGCTGTTTGGGCGTGGCTCGAGGATGCACAGTGTCTTATGCAGACGTCCAGACAAGGCTGCAACGAAATGTGGCTGGCTCCTGCTCTGAGGAGCGAACCCCAAACCAATGTTGTAGGCACTTGTTGGCTGAATTAAAGAGGCAGAGAGGGGTCTTCTGTGTGGATTCCAGGTGGTTTATTACGCTGAAGGGTCCAGGGACAAAAGACAGTCTGAGGGTAGGGTCCAAGGATTTTATACCAGGGTTAACAAGGGGTGGAGCAAGGGAGTACAACTAATCAAGAGAACAGAGAGGGGTGGAGTGAAAAGGGATACAGCTAATGAGGGTAACAGGGGGGAGGGAGTAGATTAATAGAACCAATGGGGTGTCAAACTTCAAAGAACTTTTTAGAACTAATGCATAATAAACAGGGGCAATACACATGTAAGAGGGCATTATCATAAAACTAGGAGGGGAACAACTAGATCAATAATACTAAAACATTCAAATAGAAGCCCTAGAGTTTGTGGGAAGTCTCTCTGTTAAAGATAGGGGTTAAACCTCCGTGCCCCCGGCAGTCACCCACCAAGGGTTGCGGTCTTGCGGTCCATCACTGGCCGCCACAGCCACTGCAACAACACAGCATCTCTGTGTGTGGCAGGGGAGGGAGGATTCCTTCTATCCCCTTGATATGGATGCCAAGTTTCAGATTTTCTTTCCTCACAAATCCCTATTTCATCAGGAACGTGAGTACCAACTGGAGAACTCATTGCTCTGTGATTGCTGCCTGTTGAGTTGGAACAACTTTTTTTCTTAATAATTTTAATTCCAAGTGAAATTGAGGAGTTCCTCAAAACAAAAAGATAGAACTACCTTTATGTCTCTATGTCTCATGTCTGCTGTTCACAAAAGTCATCGGTATGGGCTTTTGTTCCTGCATAAGGCAAGGCATTAAAAGCTGTGAAAGGTAGTCAGTGTATTTCTTGACTGTTTTCACTAGAACGTATTTAGGTGAAGAGCTGAGCTCAGTTCTGTTCCCAACCTGTCCTCTTCCTGTCCAGTAACCATAAACTCTCATGGATGAAAGTAGTTACATTTATGACTGTCAGTACAAGGTGTGGATGGGGGTTTGTATTTAACATGGCTGCAGTAAAAGGTAACTTGACAGCTGACACTGGGACAGAACTTGACCTGCAAAATCCTAATTACTAATTGATGAGTAAGCATCTAACTTGACTTTCAGCTTCCAGCTCAAGTGTTCAGCAATGAAAAATATCCTTGTGCTTGTTAGGAAAAGTGAAAAAAGAATAGAACCTGTAAGTCATTGGAGATGTGATAAGCATGGAAACTCATAGTAACAGAATAACTATATTTTATTGCTAATGGTGACTTTATTTTTATTTTTCTATAGCAAGTTATTCAAATATTTGAAGCACAACTGCACATTTATACTCTATTAAGGTTCTGTCCTTATTTATAAAGGCAATAGCAAACAAACAATTTTGACTGGAAGGAGGCTTGTCAATTATTTACGTTAAATGAATCAGATGATGTTGTGTTTCCCAGTCTCTAAATGTAAAAAACAGTGACAAAAGTAGTTTATCTCATGACCTGTGGTGGAGGCCCTGTGTCCTCTCTTGGACGTTCCAGGAAGGCTGAGACATGGTAGAGAAGTTTTGACTAAAACAGGTCTAAATAGGTATTGGCTGGTAGACAGGGCTGTGGAGAGCTGGATGTAGCTAACAGAGGATTTAGTGAAGGGGGAGCTCATGCTAGCTAGAGAAGGGAGAACCATATGGGATTATCTAGAGTGTTGCAGGGGATTGTCTCTTCCAGATGTTTTGCAGGGTAATAAACAAGCTTTGAATAAAGGACAGTACCTGACAATGGCTTGGTTTCTATTTCCATGTCATGAAGCCACTTCCTACTTACTAAAATTCTATGGAAACAGTAAATCCCAGGCCTGTTGGTACTGGATGTTAATTGTGCATGGCACCTGCTTTTGAACACTGAAGATTTTCTCTCTTCTCCAGATGGAAGGTGTAGGATCTGGAGCCGCTTGCTCTCTGATACACAGGTGAATGTTGTTTCTGAGGTGCAGAGGACAGAGGGAATGAACCTCCAGCTGATTTTATATGGGTCTATTTGCAATATAAAAAAGAGTGCAGCCAGTGAGTACAGCACTGCTTATTATCCCACAGTAAAGACAATGAGAAATAACAATGATATTTTATATATTATGTAATAAGAACACTAAAGTATTGAATAATGATTAGTGTATTACAAAATGTGGAACGTTTCTTAAGAATGTTGTGTATTTGGAAAGTGGGTTTTGTTAGTGCAGTTGTCAGTACTAGAGTCTTATGACTGTGTATTGCAGTATGTAAAAGAAATAAGCAATACGTTAAGTCCAAGATACTTCACCCTTCACTGTGTACAGGAAACAGTAACACAGCAGCTGTCAAATATAAGCCATCCATTAGACTTCCCTCTTTTTCTAAAAGCATGATATTTACATGTTTATTTTTCTTATCCCAAAGAGACATAGTATCTTTTTTCTTTCCCTCAAAAGGCTTTCTATTTGAATGATTAATATGTTTCTTGCATACTGTGAAGAGGAATATCTGCTTCACTCTGCTACCCAGGCTGACTCCCCATCGACTGCTCTCCAAACTAACATTGGAACTATTTATGTTTGCAACAAAAAGAAATCATGCTGGTTTGGAGTGTGGTTTTCTTGTTGACATTTTAGAAACTGTTTCAGGCTCTTCTTAATATTTAGACAAACAAATATGTTTGCTTTTTTTGTGGTGCTGCTGTTGACATTTCCTAGGGGAATTGCTGAAGATGTTAACAACTTCCCAGCACAGGCATGCTGTAATGGAATAGTTCTTTGCTTGTGGCCCTGACACAAATTCCTTTTAACTGATGTTTTTGCTGAAAGTAATGTGATTGTGATAACTTATGTGAGTCAGGGTAAATGTGATTCAGTCCTGGCTATTTTGGGGAGCATAAATGTCTGCTAAGTCTCCTTAGTGTTTTCCTTCTTGCAGATATAACAGGCAGAAGGTACCAATTTATTGTGTGCCTCAGAGCCTCTGTGCTTCACAAACATCTGCAGTGCAGAGCAGGAAGAAGGTCCATGAGGAGCATTGCTAATTGGTGAAGCCTGAAGGCCAGGGAAGCTTGTAACTCTGTCTGCAGAAATTGGTCAGTTTGGGGCTTGGCTAATTTTGGAGCCAGTAGCCACGAAAAACAACCACATAGTGGAACATGGCCTTGTACGTGCAGTGTGTGCCCCAAGGGCTCTGTAGGTTAGACACAGACTGATGGGTGTGAGTTGAACCTGTGCACTGCCATAACTTTAATATCTGGTCAGTACAAACAGGGTATAATTACGTTAGCAATTGATCCAGGGCTATCCACTTAGAGAATTTGTATAACCTTTTACGGGTGAAGGTTTTGAAGACTTTTTAAGCAGTTTGGGTTTTGTTCTGGAATCCCTGGTGAAAAGACTGAAGCTCTTGTATGCAACCAACCTGTTTAGCCTCTGTCTGTATTAAAAATACCTACATTGTTACCATAAAGAATCAGTTATAGCTTGCAATCTTTTAGCAAGACTGTATCTTTTTCTGACTAGTCACCATGTATTGCAGCTATGGAACAGATTTTCCTCAAAACCCATTGCTGTTTTAAAATCTTTTCAACTGAAAAACATTTCTGTTTCTTGGATTATCCTAACCTCAGCTCTTATATCCTCTGCATTTTCAGTGAAATTGTAGAGAAACTCGTTTGCAAGACAGCCATGCAGCAGCATTTTGGCCATGTTTGTTCTGTTCCTGAGCCCTTCGGCTGAGGCTTCGAGAGAGGCAGTCTTTGTTGGTCTGTGGCTGCTCCCCTGCCTTGAAAAAGAACAAAAACTGTCAGGAAGAAAGATATTCATCCTAAGGGTAGACTCCAGTTACATTAAATAGAATAGCAGCCACTTGGAGATGGGACTGGAAGGCAGCCAAAAGGACACTGTGAAATTTTTCAATAGTCTGTCCCTATCCCCGTCTTCCAGTGATCAACAGAGAATGTAATTTCAACCTTCAAACTATTCACTGCAACCAAAGGGAACTGAATGCTGTTCTGGCTCTATTTTAAAGAGCTTTGTAACCTAGATGGGGAGATACTCGTCTCTCAAATGTGCATGTTGTTCTACTATTGCAGTAAATCATTGCAGGTATTACTACTTATTGATTTAAGAAAATTGTCCTTTTGGCTGTCTTATATGTGTTTCATATGGAAGAAATTGACCTTGGCCAGTGGATACAACACATTTTCATTTAGTGTTTTGATTAAGGATTTCTCAGCTGGTCCTTCCTGCTTGTATCATTAGCTGGAGGCGGTTGGCCAGGAATTGCCAGGTGAAGTCATGTTTTGAGGCATTAGTGTCGTGACGAGATCGAATGGCTTTCCTTGTAATGCCTGCAAAATGGTTTAATTGTGTGCTGTACCTTCTTTATGGAAATCTCTCAGATTTATATATGTAAAGGCAGATGGCCTGTGACTTCTAGCAATATAACAGCCTCATGAATCTCCAGCAATTTCAGGCATGTATTTGCAGTATCATTTTTCCCTTCCTTATGAGAGATCTCTGTACCCTCATGCCACTGTATTAGAGGCATAACCCATTGAGCCTAGTGGGTCCTCTCGGCTAAAGTAAGATCAGAAATGGGTCTGCTGCCACTTGGTTTCAGGCACTACTCTTCCCTTCCCAATGGAATGTCTACATATGTCTCCCAAGGAAGGAGAGAAGCTGACGCCTTTTAATTTAAAACATTGCATTTTAGTGAAAGCAGTGATACGGGAATATAAGAAAAATAAGAAATTGCATTATGTAGGTAAAAATCTCATTCCTATTGTCAGATATTTGGGAACTTTTAAAAATTATATGTATTCTAATATTTGTGCAGTGCAGTGTTTCTGTTTTCTCCTGAAATGTACAGCTGTATTTGTACGCCATTTAAAAAACCCAACACCCTGCCCTTTTTTTCTTCACATAATGGTAGTGAAATAGTTTCTTCAGTAGACAGGAAAGCAAAGATGTGAGAGGTGTCCTCTGTGAGTATGCTTTGGATGTAAAGAAGTAGAGATGAAATTTGGCTTCAGAAAGATGATCTGTAGGATTCAGGAATTGAAAATCATACGTACAATAGGTGTGCACTCTCAGCTTCCCACAGAGTAACCTGCTCTGTTCTGCAAGTAGGTGTCAAAGTACAGGGTAGGTAAACGTTCTGCCCAAACCCAGGCCGTGGGAGAGTGCCACAAAGTATGGCACTTGCTATGAGACATACAGGATGTTACACAAATGTGGAGTGTTATCTGAAGTACCCAATGACCACAGCTGGTAATTATGAAGAGCAGCAGTTACCACAGTGAGCTGTACGTTGGCTTCAACAGAAACTGCTTGGTGCGTTCAAGAGTAAAATAATGTCCTTCAGTTTTTTCATTAATATAGGAAGGGCAGCTTTCTGCCATAAAAAAATCTGGGTTTACAACGTGTTCACAGCTAATGTGCTCTTCAGGATGGATAGTTTTACTCAATCAATTTTTTAAAATATTTGGCAGATAGAGGAGAAAGCTGTGTCATATCCACCTTTGAATTTGGTATTTAGTAAACATTCTGAATCTAGTATCTGGCTCAGATTTCTGTCTCTCACTGTGCTTGTGCAGAGTCTTTTGAAGACCATGATCTATGAGGTGAAAATAATGACAGATGTTTTCTGTAATGTAGATGGCATGGCTTGCTGTCATGGGGATCCTGGACTTAAAATGGGCACTGCTGTTATCCATGCCCATCCTGGGGGTTCTTCCAGAAAAGAGGGCTTTATTCAGCCAGAGCTGCATCTTACAACTCAGTGCCACACAGACCTACAGATGCTGATTACTATCTAAACTGTTTGTCATGAAATGGCTGTAAGATTTTCTATTATTATCTTTTCTGAACACAACTAATTCATTCTAAGTACTCTGCTTTCTTTTTTTTTTTCTTGCTGTGCAATTTACAGTAAATAAATGAGGGCTGAGAAGAAGACTGAATGAATGAAGAAAGGAGACAAAGAAAAGAGAGGTGAAAGGAGTGAGGAGTGAATGAAAATTAGAGACAGAGAAGTTACATATGTATAAATATTTTGATGGCTCTAGAAAAATGAATAGATTCAGGATTATTAATTAAGGAAAGATATAGCATATCAGAAATTGCAATTTTTAAAACATGGGGAAAACATTCCAGGTGTCTTACATCATAGTAGTAAGTTTTAGGTTTTTTTCTACCTATTTGAGTTTAGAAAATCAAATTGAAGCAAAAATAGAAAAAGAAAAACTGAGTAGTGGACCACAGAAAGAAGAAGGTGATCAGAAAAGGAAGAAAAGCATATCGGGAAGAAAAGCAGAGAGGGAAAGTTGCCTAAATCCACTTTGCTGTAGTTCATTTTATGCTCTGAGTCATACTTAGGGCTCCAAACATTTAAAAGAATTTAAAAGGTAATTGTTTATACCTACTGAAAATACATGTATTTTTTTAACACAAAAAATTAATTAACCTGTGGAGCTGATGTCATGGAGACAAAATTTCTAGGGAGTTAAAAAAGGCCTTCATATTACTCAGTGGTAATGAAACAATAAGGATTTTGTGAAGGCAGAGTGTTGTTTTTTCTAAGGATTACCAGAAAAATCCTTATTGCTCGGGGAATGAAACTTCTGGCTGACAACAGTCTGGAAGAAGCTGTCCTTGGGTTTTGCTCATGGGTGCTGGAAGCTTTTCAGTAGTAGGACCCCTGTTCTCACAGTGGATTTCTACACTGGTTTTTGTGGTGGTTTAGTTCTTGTTATGTGATGGGGATAAATCACACAACTCATGCTAGAAAAAAGTGGCCAGAAGTGATATACCATTCTAAAAACATTGTGATCTGCCAAGGTTACTTCTGAAGTCATGGCCAAGCAAAAAAGAGACTGCAGACATCGTAGTTACAGCCTATCGTTCCATCCACTTCCCATTTCTGCAGTGAAGGAAAATCTTGTTAGATTAAGGTCTAATGAGTCACATCAGCTGGCATTTCATCAGTGGAACACAATCAAAACATACGAATTCATTCTTCAGTGTGAGGTGTTTAAGTAGAACTGAATAAAAATTTACTCACAAGATGAAGACATGTATTGCTATTTTTGCCTCTTTCATTTTGTTTTTCTTGGGTCATAAAGAGGGTGTGCCTTTTTATTTCAGCGTAGAACTACTTCATCTAATTGAAGAGTTTTTGGGGTTTTTCCTGATTACTTTTGTTTTGTTGTTAAACAATAGTCAAGTGTTTGCTTCATTGTGCTGATGAGAGTTGAGGTTTTCAGTGCTGAAGTGTTGCTTTATTACTGCTTCCTGCATAGCCATCTCCATCATCTCTTTGCTCCTAAACTTGCCAATTCTTTTTAATGTGTTGCTTTTATGTGTCACCATGAGGTGGAGTGGGATTGTTCCAGATTTCCTTGATTTCTTTCGTTAAAATTACTGACTTTTAAACTCTCTTTTAAAATTTAATAATAGTCACTTTTGATATAATAACAAAAAAAGAAAGCCTATACTTTCAAGAATATTCCAGAGAGGCTATAAAACAGACTATCAGATTACTGTTCACTTGAAATGATCACAGTGATAAAGAGATAAAGAGAAATTTGCAAAATGTTTCAAACAGGAAAAGAAAAAAGACAAGATTGATATCATTATATCAAATGTGATCCTGAAGAGTTCTGCATTTATTTTCTTACAGTTCTTTCTGGCCTGCTGGGTTAGTGGAGGACAATAAGCCATGCTGGACTCACTTCTTCCTCTAGGATCTGATTTTCATCTGGAGAAAGGATGCTTGAATTGATCTGCTTATTTCATGGCTGCATGATTACTTCAGAGTATGATTTACAGCTAAGAACCATAATGGCACTAAATTTAAGCAGTCAGAAAAATACTGTTTTAAATTTAAAGATAATGTCACACTGGAAGAGCTAACTCATGATGCACTATTGAATCCTTAATTCACTTTGTTAAGAAAAAAATGTAACTCAGAATAAAAGGAGAAAGAAACCACTACATTTTCCCTTGTAAGCAAGCTAACAGAGAATTTTCACAGCCTTCCTCCCATTTTATGTCTGGACTTAAAATAGTCACACAAAAATGTAGAAGTAATCAAGTATTCTATATACAAGATGAAATTAATATGTCTGATTTTTTTTCTGATGAACATGTATGTTTAGTCGTCTTCTTACTAAACATAAACATATATGTTTAGTAGTCTTCATAAACTTCTTATGTTTAGTAGTGTAGAATAATTCCCTGGAAAGTGCAGGAAAGAACGTGAAAACTGATAAAGTGAAGAGAATTCAAAGGAGAAATATGAATAAGATGGATTGACAACTTATGGAGGTAATTTTGGTCCCTGAGAATATGGTAACACTTCCCAGTGGCTATACCCCAAGGATACCAAATATATCTTTATTCCTGTTTCTGGTCCCCACTCTCTCTTCACATGCATCACCCAGTGAGTTAACAGTGGGCTTTCTGGTCATGAGATTAGACCCTCATCTATTAGTTACATAAGCTTAATGCTAAGTCCCAGCTCTGAATAATTTTGCATAACACAGGAGAGGAAAGTCCATTCTCTGTGTAGGTGAAAGTTTATTTAAGTATTGTTTATAATGGGAATAACTTCAGAAAAAAAGAGCCTCATTCCCAGAGGAAATTACTGCAGCATCTAGTTTGATAAGGGAGCTTTTAATTTTCCTGCATTGGATGTCATCTTACAAAATTGGCGAGAATTTTGCTGCTGATGTTAGCAGAAGCAAGTTCAATGCCTGGATGATTTCTTTGTTAATTGATGTTAGTGCTTGGAATTATCTCCTTATTGTAGCTTGACTTCATTCTTTCTCTTTTGTTTTTTATCACAATTTATGATAGCAAAAAGGCTTAGAAAGGTTTATTAAACCTGTCTCTCTGCCACTTTAAAACTATTAGCCATGTTCCATCTTTATAATGATTGCTTAAATACCCCTTTCTGTCATACTTATTTTCTAACACTTCCTTTCTGGATGGACAAATAAAAAAGTTCCAAGGGAATGTACAAACATATTAGGAGAAGGTGTTTTTCTCCTCAGTATCTCCAAGAAGCCAGCCCCACTTCTGGAGCAGGAACACTATGATAATATATCACAGGCTTGTTATATCAATTACTGTACAATATATCACAAGCTGCTAAGGTCTTGTTTTACAAAAAGACTGCCAGTTGTAATGGCACATTGAGGATATTTAATAGCACTCATGCAGAACCCACTTCATCACTGCTTTATAGTATGTGAGATAACAGCTCAATAAATATTCCAGGCCAGCCTAGATAAACTGAACATTAAATATGAAATTTAAAATACTTCTTTGGTTTCTTGCCAAAAGTATTGGACACATACTATTCATTTACAACTCCTGCATGATTAGGATTTGAGTTTTGTTCCTTAGATAAATATTGTGTTGCAACATTAATTGCGAGCCAACTTCAAATTATTTTAGTATAATTATTAGCTTTGCAGAGTCAGGTTTTAAAGCAACAAATACATGTGACCATTTATTGCTCATGGAATAGGATTAGAATCATTATTAGAATCACTGGAATATGGTACAAACTTAGCATTCTGACTTCAAAAGGAATTGCACGTTTAGGCAATTCTACATTTTCTTAAAGCCAAGCTAAGCTGATTCCACATGACAGTGGTTTTAATGAGGCTCAATAAACTATACAGTTTGTAACCTCAGGCCAACTGCTGAGCAGAAGCCAAGAGCAGTGCTACAGCTTTAGTGAACCCATTACTGTGAAAGATGCTGGATCCTGGAGCAGCCTGAGTCACTCATTGCACAAGAGATGAAGCTCCAGTAAATAAAAATGAATATCTAAGGTGACGGGTGACAACTTCATGCAAACGTGATTTTCTCTGATTTGACAGTGCCTTAATAAAGTCTAAAGGCATGTGGCTTACTAGCAACCATTTGCATTTTCAGCCATTGAACCTTCTGTTTTGCTTGCAGACATTAGCATTTGGGGCTTGTGGTTTCCTATAGGTATTAAAAATTTGCTTTGCTTATGTATTGAGCCTAATTCTTAGAGCTATCAAGATCTAGAACAGCTCCTATAAACTGTAGGGGTAGTAAACAATGCTGAAATGCATATGTCTTCTTTGCCAATCTATGGTGATTTTTATTAAATTCTTTTAAAGGTGAATTGATATAGGTTGTTTCCTCCCCCTAGGGCTGATCTTAGACCATGTTCCCCCACCAGCATATTCACTGACCTGGAGCCCCATGAGAGTCCTCCAGAACAGTCTGCATCCCCTGTGAACAAGGTGAGGAAATGGTGGTTAAAAAAACACCAGAGGCAACATAACTCCTCTTTTAAGGTGCTATGGCTCTCCTAGTCTTTATGAAAATATTCCTAAAGGGTATCTGCAAATACATTAGAAATGGATTTAGGGGCTAATAAGAACAGAAGAGCAGAACTGAGATATTTAGTCTTGAAGTGAACAGGGAGGCTGAACCAACTCTATGGATGGTTTATGCACCAAAGGCATAGACCAAATCAAACAGAAGAGTTGGCAGCACAGGATAAAAACGTTGGTCTTGTACAAGAAAATAGGCAGAAATTAGTTTACATTGGTGGGAATAGTATGTTATATAGTGGGTAATGCTTGGACTTGATCTTAAATGTCTTTTCCAACCTAAATGATTCTGTGATTCTGCATAATGTGCTGGACAGTTTATTCATATTTCCCTGAGATAATCTTATCAAAACCCCTAAAACCTAAGCAGTTAATCATGTTTGCCAAAACTGTGATTCTTATATAAGTTTAACCTGTCATCTTTGTAAAGTTGCTGAATCACAGTTTAAGTGGTTGATGCCGAACTACAAACCGATAACAGGTTTACCATTTACGCTTTTGATCTTCAACCTAGCAAGACAGAAGAAAAAGATGTTAAGATAGCACAGAGCTAGTGCAAAAACATTCTGCAATCAGATTCTGTTCCCTATTTAGTGCAGTTGAATTACCAAATGGCAACAACAAAGACTAAGTTGTCATCTGCTGACATTTAATTCAGTGAGAAACAGGAAAAATGCACTTTCAGAAAGTAATATCAGAAACACTAGGGATTTGCAGAGATATAAAGACACAGATAAGCACAACAAAAATCAATATGGTTAGTGTCCTCAACTCTATCTCCACTTGCCAAAATGATATCGTTTCTATTTACAGTTGGGAATTATGTCCTCAAATACTGGTGGCATTGCAAGAAATGTTCTGGGGAACAGACAACACCATCACACAGACCATGAAGAGACAAACCACAGTTTTTTTAATCAACGGGGGAGGGGAAATGTTACTAACATACTATTTTCCCTTAGAAGGTGTCAGGCATGGTACAGTGCAGTATGTCTGAGCCAAACCACAAAATGCAAAGCAAACTTTGAATGGGTAGATCAAACACTTGGAGTTCCAGCCAGGAGGATCCATAATCTGAGATTAAACAGGTGTTGCTAGTCTGGTTTTGCAAGCAGATTGACAGTTGGTATTTGAAATTGTTTTATAAGCGGCTATCTTTCATGTTTCTTCATGGAAGCATAGTGTTTCCTTCCAAAGGAGACTGGCATGAAAATAGTTCTGTATAATTTTTTAGTGCCATTGCCTGTTGAGTGTCCCTGCCAGGTTAAAATGCCCATATGGAAGAAAATGGTCGTGGTCATCTTCCTACCCTCTAGTAAACCAGAGGTTTTATAGGCCTAAAGCTATAAATAAAAAAACGGTAGGTAACTGACCCTAACATATTTTTCAGGACTAATACTAGATCTGAACTTTGAATGATCTTGTATTCCAAAGAAATTGGAACATAATGCCTTTTCCAATGTTGGTATTTCTGCACTCAGAAGTGATTGCTGACCTAGGGAAAGAAATGGGGCATCTGTGCAGAACTCCAGAATTTCAGTGGTTCCACATTACAAGTTTGTGGCTTATACTTTAAGTTGCTGGTTTACTGAGTCATAATTTATTGGTGTTCCCATCTCCGTAGAAGTTTAAAAGCACAGAAAGCTAAAATAGACTAATAAATCCAGAACCTGATCCCTTCTGATGCATATGTGTAGATTCTGTGGCCAGTTGTCCTGAAGGTACCCTGTGGGGAGTCAAGGATCACTCCAACTTTTTTTGTTGTACCTTGTGATGTATTCCTGCCACTGTGATAATCAATCAAGAGATGAAGTAATTTGGTTTTGAGTGGAAATTGATGAGGCACATGTAGTAGTCCATGCAGGGCCTCAGACATTTTCCTGCAGTGAAAGGAGAGCTCTCCCTACTTTCTGTTAGTATCCCCTATGTTCGTTGTGTCTGGGACAGATTTTGTGTGGGTCTGGAAATTGTGCTGGTGGAGGTCTCATCATGTTGCACATATGATCATGACCATGATGTTTGAAATCCCTTACCTACAGCCAAATGGGGGATGAGCTACCCTTGTAACACCCTTCCTTGTGCTAACAAGGCCATGCAGGAGGATATCTCAGTAATCCATCTAGAGTGGATTGATGGTAGCATGAATGGAGGGTAAGGAAGGGTGGCTGTTGATATCTTTATTGATTTATTCTCCTTTTCCTTGAGAGTCCCAAGCTCACTTCTGTGCACTTCAGTTATTAAAAATTACGTTTTAAGTTCCTAACTGCAGGCAAGTTTTTGAGTGAGTGGTGTGTTTTTCGTGACCAAAGCATGAGCTTTATTTTTTCAAAATTATATACGAGCATCAGTGAATTGTTCCTGTGTCTGTTGAAGCTTCTCTCCCATTATGAATATCAGAGAAATAATCGTCTTTCATTTTTCCTTCTCCAATGAGATTTGCTGTTTGGTTGATATTCCTTTTAGAGAGAAGTTCAGATATGAAAGCCTGGGGGCAATGATAATCTGGAAAAAGATATTTTCTGTCTGTCTCTGTGAACTTTACTGTTCTGGGTGGAAGGACTTCATTTGGCCTAAGCAGCCATTCTGGACTACTGCAAACTGGTAACTGAGTGAAAAATTATTAGTATTTTGTTAAATTGTCACTTGAGTCACTATTGTTGTACAACCATTGTTTTGCTGCTGTTGTGATGTTTTTCTCAAATAAGAAGGTTTATTTATTTAGATCCTGATTTTTACACACAATAAATGAGAAACAGCTCTCACTGCTAGGTAAAGACAGAACTTCAGAATGAAGTCAGATACTTTGAAGTATTTTTAACTATAGTGGTTCCTTTTAAACCAGAGGGTAGAAGATGCTCACAAGGCAGGTTAGAGTGTAAGAGATCTAACAGTCTTATACTCTGAAGTACAAGGGAAGAAGTGTTTGTGGAAGTCAATGCTACCCTGTTACAAAGAAGGATAACTTCAACTCAAGTTGAGAATCTGGTCTGTAGGATTTTTGCCTTAATGTAAGTTTAGTTTTAGGGACTGTTTTACCCTTAGGGGTTTTTTTCTTCTGTTTTATACATGGATAGTAATGGCTTAATCAGTGACTCTGATCATCAATTGTTAATTAAATTTCTAATTATTTCTAATAAGAATATAAAAAAGAAAAATGTCATATTAAAAACCCCTGTCATATTTTATTAAAGAAGCTGACCCTCTAATTTTTACGTTTCTGCAAGAACTGTAAAAATGTCACTTTAAATTAGATTGAAGCTTATTGATGGACTGCTAAGTACAGTAACCATTCCATCCTTTCTGTTTGAATGCCAAAATCTCAAGCTATACCACAACATCCTGGTGAGTGTTCCTACAACAGCTAAAGCAAAGCCTTTAGCACTGGTACCTGCACTGAGAGAGTCTGGATTTAGAATCCCTTACGCCTGACAATTTGTAACTAAATCAGTACAAGATTGATCAGCTGAAATGCTTATGTACAATATTTCACGCACAAATCTGCAGTTTTGGTGCTGCATTTGCTGCTGCAATGGCAGAGGCTGTGCTGGGAGCCTTGTGGTCCGTGTGGGGCACATTTCCCGCACTGCAGGGTCGCAGAAGCAGCTGATGTGCTGCCTCTGCAGAAGGAAAAGTGTCTTTTTACCCTCCCTTGATGAGCCAGCCCCTGCAAGGAGAGGAGAAGGGGCTAGAGGCATTGCTAGCACAGGCAGCCCACGGCTCTGTGAGCAAAGCAGTTTGTCAGAGCCTTGCAGAGCTTCACCTGAGGAGTGTTGTAGGAGACAGTGTTCCACAAAACTTTGAAATAAAGAGCAGAGAGCAAGCATGGTGATTACTCCCTTCCTCTTTCCATCTCTCTTGAATGTGAGTTAGCTGCCAGAAGATCTGAAGGACAAGGAAAGGACAAAATGACACAAAATAGTGTAGCAGTTACCATCTTTTATCCTGAAATGTGTAGAACAAGATGATCCTCTGAGGTGACTCAGTGAAGAGTTGAATTCATTTATATTTGAAGGGGAACTGGAATTTTTAATACTTGTAATTGATTTCTTCAAATGAATATGTAGTCTTCATCCGAGTGCTGGCTGCTGACGGGCAGCAGAGGAGCAGCAGCAGCACAGCTGGAGGAGGAGGCATTAACAGAAGGGGCATTTGCTGCTGCTCACTTCTCCACTGTGAATCCATAAAGCTGTTGGGTGTACCAAAAAAAGGAGGGTGGGGATGCTCAGCTGCCTCCATAGCTCAGCCTCCAATGTCAAGAGTGGCACTGAAAATGGCATTGAAATGACATTGGCATTACCTGAAGGTAAGGAGATGTACAGTGACATTAAAACAACGAAAGGAAGTAAAAGGATGTTTATGGATAAGGGTCACAGTTAGAGGTCTAGATGTGTGTCCGTTTGATGGAAGGTGGAAGGGGAAGAGGTAGGTTTGGAGGCGGAGCTGACCCTGCTAAACCCAGAAAAAAGGGCAGTTAAAGCAGTCCGGTAATTTCCTGTCACAGAAGTGATATGAAATGTGTGGCAGGTTCCCAGTCACGGTGCTGGCTTTGTTGCCACAGTCTCCCAGTGTTCAGAGGTACAGTGAATAGCTGTTCCCTTCTCCTACCTCAGCCAAACACCAGCATCCTCTGAATCAGCAAAATCCCAAGCTGCCTCATTCCTGTGTGAGCATTGCTTTGACACAAATGGGCTCAGGGGAAAAAAGCAAAACCAACTAACTAGTGAGGTGAAACAGTGTCACTAATAACTATGAATTATTGGCCATCAGCTGTCCTGAGAAATTCTGAATCAGGTACCTGCACCGGCTCCTGTTCTTAAAATCATGTTATAAATGCCGACTTGGATTTTGGAAGTTAAAAATAAGCAGTGATATAGGAGCAGCTGTGGCTGTGGAAGGAAATATAAGTAGTTTCATGACTATACATGGTCTATGTTTTCAATAGTGTCTATTGATAATAAGAAGGTAAAAAGGGTTTGTGGAGTTGAAGACAGTGCAGCAGAGTGTAGTGTCTCAAAACCTCACCTTTTCTAAAGGATATTGCATATGCTGATAAAGTGGTTACGCCTAAATATGTTACTTGTAGCCATATATCCATGGATATATGAAAGACAGAGGAACTCTTCTTGGAGTAGACTCCTTTTAGTACTTTTGCTGTTTTTCTCTTTTTCCCAGTAGTCTAAAAATAGTTTGAACTGCTGTGGTTCAATACAGATATACAGTTCAGGTACATAAAAAATAAAATAATAAAATTTGTTATTTGTGGTAATAAAATTTGAGTAGAAGCTCTGCATGTGTTCTGTCAGGAAGGTGTTAAAGTGCTTAATGACTGTCTTTGCACACTGCTAATTTGGGCTGGTATTTTTAGTTGTACTCCCAGCAGGAATGGCACAGAGTTTTTGACAGCTTCTCACAGACAGCTTCAATAGCAGACTCCTGTGGGGAGGGGCTACTATGGAGTTACAGTAGCCATCCCACCAAGGTTAATGCCTGCTTTACTCTGATAAACCAAGTTCTCAATTAAAAAAGAAATTCCAGAAACAGAACAACCTCCTAAAACTTCACATCCTGTTCTTTCCTCTGAGATACTGATTTTTTTTTCCTCTGGAAGTTCAGGGGAAGGGATTCTGGATGTATGTTAAAGCTGTATTTACAGAACGAGCCTTAACGTGCAAGTTCTTGATGGGGGTTTATCTTGTTAATTACATGTGAGGACTGTGGCATTTTTCTTCTTTTGTTTTTATTACAGTAGGTTGGGAAATGAGAGAGAAGTACCTCACAGAGCTTGTAAAAGACTATGCAATGGACTTTATGAAAATCTGCAGAGATGCTCAACCAAAAGTTCTTCAGATAAATTATAAATGGAAGAGGGGAACTTGATGTATTTTGTTGGGTTTTTTTAAATTTTCTAGTTCTTTTTATTTGATAAGACAGCATATTTAAATATGTCACATATGAAACAATACAGCAGTATTGATACAAATAATCTGGGATAAAAAATAATTCGTGACACTAAAAATCATAACTATATATTTTTGGTTTCTCTAATATTCCTAATCAGAATTACTGTTCCACAAAGGGCTGTGAAATAGTCTTGTTGGGTGTGCAAGGTTCCTCATGAGCATTACTGAGTTTCTAAGGTCTGACTTTGATCTTTTACTGGTATTTGAGTTTTGGTGGACCAGAGCCCTCGGGGTTCGTGCTGTCAGGAGGCCTGGAGAGTGCTTGGCTTGTGTGCTGGAGAGAGAGAAGGACTGCTATGAAGTATTAGTAGTGGATTGCAACTGACATGCAGAGTAGATGCCTGGATTGTTTTGAAAAGTACATTTTTGATTTTTTTTTAGTGTGAGTTTTGTTTTTCAAGCCCAGAGGATACTCATTTTTTAACCATGATTTCAGGAGTAGTTTTTGCTGTTACTGAGACTTCTCGGTAATTGCATTTTTTGGGTGGTAGTGTTTAGCGAACTAAAACACCCCCAAAACTGAGTACTATATCGATTTTTCTTCAGTGGTCTTTGTTATTAAAAAAAATGTATACTGCATCTCTGCTGGACACCGCAGTTTGCATATTATCCTGTTTTCAGAGTCTACTGCCTCTCCTGGCTTTTATTTCCAAAACGTGGCAGCACTGGAAATCAGGTGGGGGGTACAAAGTGGTGGCAGCAATATGAAATAGGGCGTTCTGCTGACTGTAGAGAGGCACAGTGCAGAAGAAGCAGCAGCTGGAAGGTGACAAATATGAGACAGTTGAACTCTCTGTACGTAGAACTGGGAGACTTCGAGCTGGATCACAGGTAGGTCCAGAATTTCTGCACATTGCTCTTCACTGTTCTTTAACTAAAAATATTTTCTAGAAAAGAGAGTGCAGGCAGCTTGCTTTGGACTTTCCTAACTCCCACTGTGTTCAGTGCATCTTTCTGTTGATGAAAGCAGAGCAGGTACCACTTGTTGAACAAATCAGGCTCTTTTGTGCAGGAGAATACAGAAATGCCCTAAATGTCAGGTGAATGTGCTGGGCAAAATATGGGAAGCTGCTCAGATAACACTGCAGACTGTTAGCAGAGATTGGTTTTTCTTGAGGAGCATAGGAGGTAAGAGGAGGGTGGCAGAGAGGAGGACTCTCCTGGGGGCTGTGTGACCTAGATGGGTGGCTCCTAAGACCAGTGGATCTCCATTCATCTTCCTAAAACGCTAAGATTACTTCAACTGAACGTTTCCACAGAATCAGTCAATTTCTACTCCATAAAAAAAAAAAATTCCTTCAAAAAGACAGCCTCTTAATTGCTGCTGTCAGCTTACAATGACTACTTCTGACCTCCCTAGGACATTGACTATTACATTCCTGGTGATAGGAGTGACTCTGGATGAGTTGGTATCCAGCCGTAATTTTATGGCATATAACATGAAAGTTTATGTGATTTATGTAGTCTTGCCCTTGGTAGCATTATAACTGGACTGCTTCTCACCTCCTATATTCTCTCCACAAAAATTTCTATAAAAGTAAGTGAAAAATTGAATGTACAGACTCTTTTATAGAAATTTTGTTGCGGAAGGATGATCTGGAAAAAAAGAGGAAAAGTATAAACCTTGTATTCACATTGGGTTTTCCTGTCATTTTATCTAAAGGCCAGTGGTATCACTACTGTGGATAATGAGTCACCAGGCTTGGGGACTGACACCTGTCTAATTTCTTTTCCCTGCCTCAAGTATACACAGAAGTTTAATTTCTCTTACTGTCCAGAAATTTCATCTTTTTCAGTTTTTGTTCATCTAAGTTCTGTTTAGAGCTGTTGAATCCTTTGCCTTTGTTTTCAAGACTGAAAAGTAATTTTCCTCTAAGTATTTTCCATACATGATCATTTAAATTCAGTGACAATTCACCTTTCATTCTTCTGTTATGAGCTGAGTAGATTGAACTGCTTTAATTTAGCATTGTGGGACTTATTTTTCAGCTGAAAGGCTACTTTTGTTCTCGTTCGAAGTTTTCAGGAAGTGAGTAGAAATAATAAAATTTATCATCAGAAATGTCACTTTAATCTGCTAGTGTTTTAATTCAATCACATATGAACAGAGAAAGATTAAGATTAAGTGCTGGGCCCACCCTTTATGAGAAGGCAGGCATGGCTTTAGATAACCAATTCTGTCTTTGAGCTGTCTCCTTCCAAGTCAAAATCTTTCAACTGTACTTGGGAACACATTGTCTTGGAAAACAGAAAAAGAACATTGAAGTGGCAAAACTTTTTCCAAAAAATCTTGTTGACTGGCATTAATTAGTTTTTTTGCATCTAATTATTGTTAATCGCTATGATGACACAGGGAAAAAAAACCTTAGAGGTCTTGAATTTTTCTGTGAGTGGTAACGATATGTTTAGGTAGCAGTAAATGCTATCACATTTTAATGAGGAGAAAAGATTTTGAACTAGCTTTTGAATCTAAATATAGACATTTACAGATAATTTTAAGTGTGTGTAGGAGAGGAGAGGATGGCCTTTTACCAAAAGCGATGTTCTGTGTTGCTACATTGCTCATTGGAGCAAAATACCGGTTTGGGCCTGATTTGATATGCACATTTCTTTATTAGAATTACTGAACAAAAAAAAAGTCAGTGACTTTCACAGAATTGCACAGTAAAATCTCCTATAAGTAAGAAAGCAGGTTTTCTTAATGCACTCGATGCCAGTGATATATGTTCCCAGATTTTATTTGCAGGGTGGTTCTTGGGCACACACTGCCACGTGGATCGAGAGCTGTCTCGCAGGCTGTCAGCAGAAAAGGCTGATCATCTCTGCAGGGAGCTGGTGCCAAGCTGGGCGCTGCAGGGCTATTAATTCCAAACTCTTCCACCATCTGCTTTCAGGAAATAGAGAGGGGAACGTCACTGACCTTCGGGGTGTTTTTGCCTTTGGCTGTTAAACAATCTTCGATAGTACTAAGCCCTGGCTCTGAGCTCTGCCTGCAGTCCCTTTCTCTCACTCCAGTTCCTACAGTGAGCTTGAAGGTGTCCAACCCATTAGAAACTTCTGAACACATTTCTTCTGAGTATTATAAAACTAGATAGAAAATTATGGGAATGATAAATCAATCCTTTATATCCAGTGAGTAAGGATTCAAAAGCAAATTAAGGAATGCATCCAGACATTTCTTTAAAAGTGTGAGCACATGTCCCAACTGCACCGGGACTCCTGCAGACAGGGGTTGCTTCCTTTGCGGCGGTGCCATGTCTTGCTCGTTGTTGTGCAGTGTAGGTCTGCACTACCTATAAAATCCCAAGGAGATATAAAATGGTGAGGAACCCTACCTGCTTGTGCACAAACTCAGCAGCACTTATTCCCCGTGTATGGCACTGAGCTGGAGCAGGCATCCTGCTCACTTTGTGTCCCCAGGAGTGGTGACAGTCTCTGCTAGCTCCAGCATCTGATATTGCTACATCAGAGTCTGGGTTCCATAGTCTGGGAGGTGAAAGACTAGGAGGGATAGCTAAAGCACTGGCACAAGAAATAATGTGGGATAATGCCTAAACTGAAAATTGGTAGAACTAGGAACTCCCTGGCTTGCAGTTCTTTGAGAGGTTTTTTTGAACCCCCCAAAATCCTTCCTAGATGGCTAGTCTGCTTTGAGATATGGGTGGACAGCCACTTCTGCCTTCTGCCTGCGTTGGCCAGCCGTGCAAAAGAATTGTGGTGAAAATAAAATAGCTGCATTACATAAATCTGAATGCCCTTCCAGCTGGGGAAGAGTATGAAGCTTAATGTTACCAATGTAGTGGTCTCAATGGTGTTTTTTTATCTGACACAATAAGACTATCAGCATGGGGAACAAAATGCATTTGAGACTCATGCACATCTGCACCGGCCTCTTGCACATCTGCACTGGCCTCTTGCACTTCTAGGATTTATTTTTGACTTATTCCGTTGTGCTTGGAGTACTTAAAGTGTCATTTGCAAAATTAATCCTTGAAATGGAGGAAGAATACTCATTGCATTTGCAGAAATTGAGTGGGGACTAAAATCCTCATTCAGCAAATATTGCAGATGTCATATTGTGCTAAAAAATTGGCATAAATGTTGGGTGGTTTTAGTCTAATTTTAAAACCACACAAAATTAATGGTCAATAGACATCTGTAACCTTTGAATATTTTGGTAAGAGTAGCTTGGAATTGACTATGGTCAATTTGAATACTAACCCAGTTTTTAAGATAAATACTGTAATGAATATTTTATGAACTTTTAAATTCTATTTTGTTCTTTAAAATGGGAGCTTAGGAACAGACACATTTGTATATTAGTTGGGTAACATTTCCACTTGAAAAGCAAAAGAAAAGAAAAAATCTGTATTTAAATTAAATTTTGATGAAAAGTTTAGAAATGCCTAAACAAATGGGTTTTTCTCTTTTTTCATGAAAAAAATATATATTTTAGAGACATTATAACTATTGTTTCAGTCTGTGACTTTTTTTTCTGAAAAGCATATTTTTTTCATTCTCAGGTAATGCAAATTTGAGATTGATGGTTTAGGGAACTATTCTGTGGAGCTTTTTTTTTTGCACTGATAGCTAAATAAGTTCCAAGCAATTAGTGGCAAAAGTTAAAGCCAAACATCTGTCTGAATTGTTTATAACTTTATCATCTTATATATTTATTTCCTCTTTTTTAAGTCAGAGTTTTATTATGTCAGGTGATGTTCAGCATCCAAATACTCCTACTGTAACTCCTACTGTAAAGCTTCTATTCAAAACTGGAAACATATTGTTAATAAAATATATTGTGTCTGCTAGAGCCTGCCATTAAATGATGTGCTGGAAACAGTTCAATATTTGTTGTACAATAATATTAGGGAAGGGAAGTAATAATACAGCATCCTTTTCTAGTAGCTGAGCAAGTTATTAGTCTTAGACTAAATGTCTTTGTGTCAAACAATAATTTAGTGTTGAGTTTTTCTGTGGTCTTTTGCCAGAAGCATTATGAATAGCAAAGAAGTTGCTGCATCAGTCCTTTAACCAGGCTGTTCTGGAAGAAAATGTGCTTTCATCACACGTTTACGAGTCTGACAGGAAAATACTATTAAAAGGAAGAGTCTTTAAGTCCTCTTTGACCAGTTTTGTCCTCAGACAGGTGTAAATGTGTGAAAATAAAATTATTGCAGCATCTTACTAGTTTCTGATTCTCCTGTCTTCTCCCAGAGGCAGAACTGCAGGGGCTGAGGCATCTGCTGCTGCTCTGCAGAAGGACAGAGCTAATCATATTGGCATTCAATCTCTCCCTTGCGTAATCCTTGTCCTTTCCCCTCTTTCCATATTCCTTCTGTAAATATTAATGTGTTGTCTTGTTTGAATTTTAAGACTGATCTTTTTCCCCTAAGATCAATTTTCTGTAATTATTTATGCTATTACCTATTTCTGAAAAATTTTCTTAAGAGCTGTGAACTCAGTTTGAGGATATAAAACAAAACACTTTTCTTTCCTTGACAGTGAAGATGAAGGAAAGCTAGAAATGTTTGTTTATTAAAACATTCAAACTTATTTAGAATTCAGACAGCAAATCCTGTCTGTTCAGACAAGTATTTGTTCTTCCTGTGAAGGTGGTTCCCAGTGCAGTGTGATGGACTGGGTGTTCACGCCAGTCTCTCTTCATCAGTGATTTAAAAAGCAAAAAAAGTTAACATTTTGGACTAGATGATCTTGTAAGTAAGAAAGAATCTAGAAAACATATGGAAACGTTCACTGTTGTGGTACCCTCCTCATGAACAGTTTCTGAGAGTTGGGGATTGTCATTCTCTCCTTTCATCCCTCAACACAGGCAAAAGACTTCTACCCGACAAATATGCCTGTGGTGCACTGAGAAGCCAAAGAGTGCAATAGCAGCAGCACTCATGCCTCGTTTTAGGTATTAGTTTCTTCCTTCCCTACTGTACAGTGCCACAGAGCAAAGCAGGGGTCCTTTTCCCAGCTTCTCTTCTACTCTTCTTTCTCCCTCTTCTCAGGTCTTAAGGTTGCAGAGCACTCAGGCTGTGTGTGAAAAATCTACTGATGTTTTGGTATTTATTTACCTTATTTCAGTCTTTCTGATCTGTCTGGAAATGAATAATGAAAGAACAGCACTTGCATCCTTAGTTAAGTTGCTGCTAATTTGGAGTAGATGCAGTACTGCTGTAATTCTTACCAGGAATCCCAGAGATATCCTTCTCTCAATAGGCAGATGTCTACTTTTGCCTATAATAATGTATGGACCCTAGAAGAGATTACAAAGTAACCATACTAAATATTTATGTTTTCTTTTGTTTCCACAGTACCCTTCATGGTAAAATAGATTGTAGACTACATTAGCTGTATTTCTGGGTTTGAGTTTGTTTCGGTGAAGTTTTTTTTTCTTTTCCCGCGTTGTGCTAAAAATCTCTAAGCTGTTATTAGTAAGGCACTATTTTCTGACTGAAGAAAATAAATACCACTTGACAGTTCACAACTGCTTTTAAATAGAAGAAGCCATTACTGCAGTAAGATGTGGTGGCAGACAGAGTGACTCTGACATAGCGTGCCTGACCTTCGCACGCCAAGTACGGGTCCAGCTGTCGTGGTTCTTCTGTTGTTGATGGCTGGGGTCTAGCAACAGCAAGAGGAGTCTGAAACCCTTATATTCAGGAGGCTCATGTATCTTCTGCCTTTGAGGTGTTTAAATGGTTGCTAGGGAAGACAAAGAAAGGCCTGTTTGGAGAGGAAGGGGGTTAGAGACAAACTGGTTGCCAGTCCATTCTGCGTGTGAATAGCACAACACTGCAACAACAATAGCACGGATGGGGGATTTGTTTATTTTTAGCTAGGTTACAGTGGTTTCCCATTTGTTTGTTATCTTGAATGTAAGCTGCAGGCTTCTATGTCCACATGGGCCCTCGGAATGCATATAGAAAGAAAATGTACATTAGGAGCAGAGCTAGGTTGTTTTTAGCAAGAGGCTTTTATAGGTTTTTTTAGCCTAGAGAAACTTACTTCCATGCACTGATTATGTATTTGCTTGAATCTTTTCATTATTAGCCCTAATAGGATCATCCCTGTTTGGGATGATGACAGTCATTACCTTAGTAAATCCTTCCAATTTATGCTGCTGCTGTGAGCAGTTTTCCGTTGTACTGTGGAATAAATCTAATGTATCAAGTGCATTGGAAATTCAGTAAGAAACAGTTATTTCATGTTTCTTCCATCTGTTGTGCTTCTCAAACCTGTAACTACATGGGAGGAATGTGGAAACTAAAAATTATAGGTCCTGTAAGTCCAGGAAAAACCAGTAGCAAAATATTACTGCATTGGAAGCGTGCATGGATATTTCTGAAACTACTACCGCTGTGGCTACTTCTCATCAGGGGAAGCTCCTTTTTTTCTCTAGAGTTCAATACAAGAAAAGAATATATACAAACTTGAAATGAGTGGTGGATAGGAATCTACTCCAAATACGTTTGCAACTAGATCTCCTACCTGTTTGGACTAGTTGAATTTCTATGATGTGCAAGACAAGGTGCTGAGCAATACTTTGTTCTAGAAGCCAGCTGCTGAACCTTCACTGCTGGGCTTGGGTTTCTTTTTTTTTTCCCACTTCTTGTCACTGCTTCTTTATGTTGGCCAAGGACATTTTGTCCAGCTTTGATCCATGAATTCTCAGATTTGGGTTAAGTCCAACAGCTTTCTATCCCTTTGTAATTAAACTGCTTTTATGCACTGTGTCACATGGTAGGCAGAGACAGAAGGCTGTAACCAGCAAGAATCTGGGGGTTTTTTTTCCCCTTGGGAAGACCCTTTGAACACAAAATGCTTGTAAGAGACACATGGTAACCAGCCCAGACCAGCATCACAGTTCTTTGGGGATACGTTGGCTGGGCAAGTCAGTGATCTCCATCTGAAATGTGGGGTTTTGTAGGAGTAGCAATGCTGCATGAGTACAGTAAAATGCCTGAAATCACCAGTGTCAGAGAAATGAGAGAGGAAGGCAGCAGCTGACGTTAGTTTCATGTACCTCAGTCTGACAGATTCATGTAGCACAGACATATGGTCTGGATATAGATCCCAAGATGCAAGAGTCTACATCCACAGATCGATGGTGAAATACGAAAATACAGCCTGCATTTCTAGAGCATCGCTCTTAACTGTTGCCTGGGCCACATGGCAATTGTCAGAACAGCTACAGCCTTTTAACTAAAAGCCTCAGAAGGGAGGTCTACATGTTTGTTTCTAAATTAATATGGTCTAAAAGGAGATCAAGAATCTGCCATGGTGCATGCAAATAAAAAGGTGCTTATGTTGATGCCCAGCCACACAAGTGTCATGCTGACACAGATCCATGATTTCCAAGCTGAACTTTCTGAACAATGACAAGTTCATTTTGCCATGTGTTTCTGCTCTGTGCTGGAACAGATCCAAAACCCCTCATATCAGCATCACAAATGAAATTGTGTGAAAGTGTCTGTTTTCAGATTAGAAAGATTTTTTTTTATTTGGCATCTTCTTTTGGAAGTAACAAAAATGGACCACAAGTGATAAAAATGTGCCATACAGAAACCTTTCCACTGAAATTGATACATCCCTGCAAAACATTGTACCGCTGATGAAACAGCATCATTCTGTGGGGTGGAAAAACAAAACAAAACAACAAAAACCACCCAAAACATTTTGTCAAGTTTTGACAAGATCCAGTCTCTTTTCAGAGAAGTCTCAGAGTGAACAGATTAATTCAACCTATTTGGTTGTCGTTTTTTTCTTAATAGAAAAAAGAAAAAAAAGACAACAATTTTTTCCTAAAGATATATTTTTTAAAATATACTGCAGCCCCCGGCCTTCTGACACAAGCATGCATCTAGCACTGCCTGCTAGGTGATATAAAAAATTACTGGCTTGGAACCAAATATCTCGTTGAAAACTAACATGAACAGAAGTGTCATTCAGACTTGAAAGTGTTAGCTAGGAAAGCTAAAGGCTTCTCTATGCGCCCTTATAATTCGCCTTTTTCTAATTTGTCAATAGATGCTAACAAGGTCTGTCTCCTCCTGTTCCTCAGACTACAGACCTATGTATGAAAGAACAAATTGACAACACTGTGCTTAGTCCAAACGCATGGTAGAAAGGGATACACAACACTTGGGACAGGTGCTAGTGCTTGGTGGATGCATTGGCATGTGCAGTCTCTTGCACATATCAGTCAAAATTCTGTCCCTGGAAACATTACTTCTGTTCTTGCAGGAGCACTATGAGGTGCGCATAGGTCCAATAGGTTAGAGCTTGTCAGCTAAAAAATACACTGCTGCTTTAATAATGCTGTAGTGACATACTTCACACTGCTTGTTTGAAAGTACCAGGTGCTATATGAATGAAAAATTTTATTTAGTATATTGATCAGCTTATTTAAAAGCTGATCTCAAGATCTCACGTGAGACCCCACCTGGAGTACTTGCACCCAGCTCTGGGGCACCCAGCACAGGACGGGTTCCCACTCCCCATGGCAGGGGGGTTGAAACTTGATGATCTTTAAGGTCCTTTCCAACCTGACCCACTCTATGACTCTATGATGCTATGATTCTTGTCAAAAGTCCCTCTCCAACTTTCTTGTAGGCTCCTTTCAGGAACTGGAAGGCTGCATTTAGGTGCCTCCCGAAGCCTTCCCTTTGCCAGGCCAAACAATTCCAATTGTCTCAGCCTTTCTTCATAGTAGAGGTGCAGCATCCCTCTAATCATCTTGGTGGCCTTCTCTGGACTCACTCCAACAGGTCAATGTTCTTCGTGTGCTGGCGACCCCACAGCACTCCAGGTGGGTTCTCACCAGAGCAGAGGGGCAGAATCCCCTCCCTTGTCCTGCTGACCATGCTGCTTTTGATGCTGCCCAGGACACATTTGGCTTTCTGGGCAGCAGGTGCACATTGCTGGGTTGTGTCCAGCCTCTCACCCACCAGCACCCCCAGACGCTTCTCGGCAGGGTTATTCTTGATCGTCCCCCAGCCTGTGTTGATACCAAGGGTGACCCCAACACTAGCACTTGGTCTTGTTGAACCTCATGAGATTCCCAAGGGTCACTTCTCAATCTTATCCAGGTCCCTCTGGATGGATCCCGTCCTTCAAGTGTGTGACCCACAGGTGTGTCAGCTTGGTGTCATCTGCAAATTTGGTGAGGGTACACTTGATCCCTTTGGCTGTGTCATTAATAGAGATATTAAATAGCACCAGTCCCAGTACTGACCCCTGAGCAACACCAGTTGTCTCTGATGTCCATCAGGTCTCTGAGCCGTTGACCACTACCCTTTGGATTTGACTGTCCAATGAATTCCTTATCCATCTAATGGTCCATCCATCAAATCTTTTTCTTTCCAACTTAAGGAGCAGATGTTGTGAGGGACCCTGTCAAAAGCTTTGCAGAAGTCCAGAAAAATGACATTTGTAGCCCTTCCCTTGTCCACTGATGCAGTCACTCCATGTAGTCAATAGAAGGTCACTGGATAGGTCAGTCAAGGCTTGCCCTTGCTGAAGCCGTGCTGGCTGTCTCGAATCACCTCCCTGTCCTCCATGTGTCTTAGCAGAGCTTCTTGAAGGATCTGTTCTGTGATCTTCCCAGGCACAGAGGTGAGGCTGACAGGTCGGTAGTTCCCAGGGTCCAGCTTTCTACCCTTTTAAGAGATGGGTACAAGGTTTCCCTTTTTCCAGTCACCTGGGACTTCACTTGACTGCCATGACTTTTCGAAGATCATGGAGAGTGTTTTGGCAACGACATCAGTCAATTCCCTCCGGACTCTAGAATGCATCTCATCAGGTCCCAGACTCATCTATCCATGTTCAGGTGATCATGAACCTGATCTTTACCTGCAGTGGGAAGTAGCTCAGCCTTCTCCTCACCCACTGTTACCAATTTGCCAGCATTGTTTATCAGGAAGGATACGCGTTCTTTGACCTTCCTTTTCTGGTTGACATGCCTGCATTTGCTTCTTTCCCTTTAGTTTGACCAGCAGTTCCCTACTCAGCCATGCTGGTCTCTTGCCCTCCTTGCCCAGTTTCTTGCCCCTGGGGTAGGCTAGATGGAAGATTGCCTTAAAGATCTGCCAGCTCTGTTCCTCTCCCTTGTCCCTGAGGGCAGTCTCCTAGGGGATCCTGTTTACTGTCTCCTTGAAGAGCTGGAAGTTTGCTTTCCTGAAGGGGATCTAACTTTACTGCAGTGTAAAATGTTCAAGGCCAGGTTGTGTGGGGGGTTGAACTAGGTGATTTTCAACGCCCCTCCCAGCCTAAACCTTTCTATCATTCTAAGTCATGGGCAGACTCCAGTAAACTGACTTGCTGTTAACAAAAGCAAACAAGCGAAAACGGGAACACTCTTCGTGTGAAACGAAAATTTATTTTGGCATTCAGGACCAAACCCAACCCAGAGTGGCATCCGGCATACTTTTACAGGGGATGTGACACGTCTGTGGGGCACAGACGGACCCGCACGCTGGGTCCTTCGGCTGACCCTGCCCGCAGTGTCGGTGTTGCCGATGGCTCTGTGCCGGACGGCAGCGCCCCGGGGCCCACTGAAACCCCTCCGACCTCCGCCGGGGCCGCGGCCGTGGGCAGCGCTCGGGGCAAGGCCGGAGCCGGGGCACTGGTCGTGGTCGTGGCCGGGGACAGGGGCAGGGGGCAGGGGCAGGGGCAGGGGTAGGGAA
>VZRV01007667.1:679871-744895 GCA_013398115.1 Falcunculus frontatus
TCGGCGGTGTTCGTGCGCCAGGGGCGATTACAGAGCCGCCCTCTGTTCCCCTCCCGTGCCCTCCCGGCTGTCCAGAATGCTCGAAGAGCCTCACGTCGCTGTGCTTCAACACCCCCAGCCCCACCTTCCGCGGGGATGCGGCGGGGGCGCCAGTGGCAGTCCCCCGGCTCTCCCACTTTAGCGGGCGATGGAATCCTGCGGGGGTGGGATCCTTACACAAGGTTATGGGACCCTTTGCAGTGAAACAGTACGTAAAATAAATAATTCCTCTAGGTAGCAGCGTGACTTTTTCCGTGGGTGGTTCCCGGTCCGCAGGCTGAGCCAAGGCCAGCCCTCGCTGCTGTCCCTGGCCAGCGCGTTCCTGGCTTTGGGTTTTAAAGGATGCTCCGCTCTGCTCCAGCTCCGAGAGGCTCCTGTAGTGCCACGGAGGACACAGCAGCACAGACTAGAGACCGACTTCTTGACTTTTTATATCTTTGGATGTGACTGGATTGTCTACAAATTTGCATAAGTGCTGGGAACGTGTGGGGCAAAACCTCTGCTTTGAAATGGGAAAAACCGAGTTTGTATTTTTGAATATGTAGCATGGATATCAGAAAGGAATAGTTAATTATCACAGACCTCTTGAAAAGAAATAATATTTCCGTAGGTTGCAATTAATTGAGCATATTTTTAATTTTGTGAAAATTTTACTTGTTCTCTTTTCTTAGAGAGAAAATATATTTATTTACTGAAACTATTCTGAATATGAAGGTGATTGACTTTTTATGAAAGTTGAAGCAGATTATTACATATGTCCAGAGAGGTGGTAGATGCCCCATCCATCCCTGGAAACACTGAAGGTGAGGTCAGACAGAGCTCTGAGCAACCTGATCTAGTTGAAGATGTCTTGCTCATTACAGAGATATTGACTAGATGACAAGTCAAGGACCCTTGCAACCCAGACCAAACTCCTAGCTTGTATGGAAAACTATCTGTACCTGCAGTATACTTGGAGAGCCCAATGAAAGATGAATGTCCTGGAAGGACTATCAGATGCTCTTACTTGGGACTTGCAGAGGACAACTCCTCCTATGAAACTGCAGTATTATTAATAAACCTCACAAAGTGACAGCAGTTATGTTTTCAGCCATACAAATCCACATGGTGTGGTATTACAGCCCTCACATCTCTGCTCTCTGAAGAGTCTGGATTTTAGTAACCATGACCCAGGATGTGTTTGCTCATCCCTCTTTGGATGGAAAGTAGAATGTTAGTAATGCAAAAATGTTTCCTTTTCTCCTCCTGAGGCACTGCTTTCCCCCTTCCTCCCTCTGGATCCCCACTTATGTCACAGACACCTTGTAGGGCTTTGCTCCTCTCTGAAAAATGCAATATTTGCACCAAAAGAAGCTGTAAGGGTGGGTGAGCCAGACCCATCTTTGTGACTTCTGTTTCATAGACCTCTCTGGAGATCTTTAGATGCATCTAAAGTTACTTGGAAGTTACTTAGAGGAGATGTAAATTAACGTGATTTTACAATTCCTCCTTAAAAGTTGTGAATAAGATCCAAAGAAACAGGTTTTTATGTGTCTTCAACCAACCAACCACTGTGTATTGGGTGTCAGTGGGGGTTGTGGGGTGGCCTCTCTGAGGACCCACTGCAAGGCACAGCTGAGCCCACTGGCCAATGTGGTGGTGCCTCTGAGATTAAATATTTAGGAAAGGAAAAAAAAAATGGAGGACGTGGAAGAGTCAGGAGTGAAGTTGAGCCCGGGAAGGAAGAAGGTTGGTGAGCGTGGTTTTAGTTTTGTTTTTTATTTCTCACCATCTTACTTACTTATTAATTTGTAATAAAATTAATTTCCTCAGGTCAAGTGTGTTTTGCCTGTGATGGTAATTGGTGAGTGATCTCCCTGTTCTTATCTTGACCCATGAACATTTCCATCTTATTTTCTCCCTCTGTCTTGCTGAGGAGGGGGAATGAGAGCAGTTGGGTTGGCACTTGACAGACAGCCAAGGCCCACCACACACAAATATCAGGTGCCATTTAAGAGACCAGATTTTGAAAGAAAAAATTGGAGTGGATCTCTGAGATTTAAAAGTAAAAAAAAATGCATGTCTAGCAACACTTTTTGTACTCAACAGACCAGACTCAGCACTAATACTTTAACCCTTGTTTGCAATGCAAGCATGGAACAATTTTAGTTCTTCAGAACAAAGAAAAAACCTCAAAACTTCTGTATTCTTCTTGGTGCTTATTCTGTTTATTTTGATAGTTCATATAGGGACAGCTTTAGAAACGTTTTTTGTGACTTTGTCTCCTTGGGTACTTAGGCTGCAATGTTTCATGTCCCGTTGTTTAACTTGCCTCAAGAACTGATAAATACATCACTAAAACCTGGCACCATGTCCAGTGAAAACACAACTTGTTATGCCTGTGCATCAGAGCTAATCTTCATATCAAGCAATGAGAACTCACAGTCACTTTAGACAATTAATTCCTGTGTCATTGGTTTGCCTTGATTAAGATATGTAATGAGACAGAGACTCTACTGTATTTTATACTTCCAGCTTTACATGGAAGAAAAATTGTAAGAAATTTCTCAGTTACTAATCTTGTGTTGTTGCTCTTTTTCCCCTAGCTATAGTGTGCAGAAATATTTTCCCTTACAATCCTTGCAGGAACCTAAACAAGAATTTGTAACCGGGATTAAATAAAATAAGTATCGCTTGTTACTTAACTGAGCATTTTGAAGAAATTATGCAGTTCAGAAAATTGCATGTAGCATGAAGCCAGGATTTATTTCCACAAAATCCTATTACACTCAAGGTGTCAAACTGGAAAAAAAAAATTATCATCCGTTGTCCTCCATTTGCTTTTTGGTTTTTGCTTTCCTGCGTGTGATTTCTATCCAGTCAGTGGAGACATTAGGAAAACAGGCATATATGGACATCAGTGTATAGATGCACAGAGCATATGTGTGCATATTAGCTCTAGATTGCTAATTTTATTAAAGGAGTTCCTGCTTTGTTTCATTATGGATGTTTTCCTTTCCTGTCTAGCTTCCTCTGCCCTTGAAGTTTTTACTCAATGTTTCGTTCTGGTAAAGGAAAATTCATGGAATATATTAGACTTAAAATCAAGAAGAATGTAAACAATATCATTAGCTATTTCTTCAGATACAGATGTTTGATCTTCTCACAGTGCCTAATTTCAATTTTGTTGCCATTTGAGGACAGTTCTGCTTTATGAGCATTTCTAACAAAAGCAACCTAATCCCCAATGCACAGCTTCTGCTCAAATGAGCTCTCTGCCTGAATTCAGAGAACTGCACAGTGTTTGGCACACAGAGTTGTATTCACTCACATCACATTTTGCTGACAAATTTTCCCTTGACTCCCCTCTCATAAGTAGAGAGATTAAATAACCCTCAAACAGGTAAAGTCAAGCTAATCAGTAGGCAAGTGCTGTAACTATCTCTTCATGTATAAATATGACATTTAGGGACATCATTTAGTGATGGACCTGTCAGTGTTGTTTACAGTGGGACTCGATGATCTTAAAGGTCTTTTCCAACCTAAATAATTCTATGATTCTATTTTCCAACATTTGAACAAATTCACAGAGACTGAAATATAAACTGATATGCTTCCTGGAATATAAAAATAAACATACATGGTGCAATAATTAAAACTAGTTATCTCAATAAGAATGTGAATCTCAAAAGTAAAGACCTGCTGCTTGTACAGTGTAAAACAATATGCTATTTATAAGGAATTGGGGCTTTCCAACATATGTTATCTCCAGGAATATATTAGCTTTTATCCTTTTAAGATGCTGAGATGACGAAGGAAAAAAAATTACTTTAATAGCAGCCTGACCCAAATTTTCCCAAGATGCCTGAAGCGAAAGTAATTTTTTACCTGAACCTATTTCTAAACAGAAGATTATTTTCCCTAAATGACTTGAACTTGTGTCTAATCCCCTAAAAACCTTAATCAACAAATTCGTGATAAAAATCTATTAAAGGCTAATTGCTTTGATATTATTGCTATTAATCAAACGGCACAATTCTTAGGAAAATCAGTGCAAAATATCTTCATTCACATTCCCTCACATAAGAGCATGCAAACAATATGAAAATACTATGAAAGTGTGTTGCAGGGAATGGGTGTCTGTTGTGTTGTTATACTATGTGGTACCTTTTACACTCAAGGCCCTTTAATGCTACCTTGAAATTAATCAGAAGAGTCTGTGCTGCAGCAGAATTCTTGAAAGGATACCCAGCCTAGAAGGTGCCCACTGGGACCCTTCTGCACGTGCTGACCCACATTTCAGGGAGCTGTGCGTCCCCCAGGCCTCCTGTGCAAGAGCCTCTGAGCATTCATGCCTTTCTGCACGCACTCTCCTGTGACTGCCCCTGGTAACCTCTAACTTGTGCTGTGGTTTGGGAGGAGTGAGAGGGCGCGCTGGCTGCAGCCCTGACCCCACAGAGATGCAGCCACTGCCTACGAGAGCTTGCCATCCTCAGCCTTTTTCAGGGACTGTGAACTTGTTTCTCTTGAACCTTTCCATGGTCATGTAATCCTTGATAGCTGCTTTGGTCGGAGGTCTCCTGCTTAGTCAGAAGTGGCTGGTGCTGGTATCCCTGCAGAACTCTGCCAAGCACTGCTGGTGATGCCCTTTTCTCCTGAGAGTGCTATCAATAGACAGAAGAGCACAGGCAAAATCTCCCATGATAAAATTGTCCCTTCCCAGCAGATAGAGGCAGCTGTCATGCCTGATCTGGCAAGATGCTGTATTATTTATGTAAGAAAGAGTGGTGTGCCCTGCTCGTGTCAGTGACTTCTATTATGGTATGCAATATAAGAGCACCAGGGAGCACAATGTGATCGTGCAAGTTAAGCTGTCTGGATATGCTTTGACAGACTTGAAGTGATTTGTACAGGGCTGTTACACATCTTACAGCTTCTTGGCAGCAGCAGCCTGAAGGGCCCTCTTTTCTCATTTTCCTTGGGCTGTTCTGAGCAAGTCCCAGAGGCCGCTATAAACATTAGAAACTGGTAGAAATGTTTGGCTGGTGAAAAAAATTAAATCTCAGCGACACTTGGGGAGATAGAGCAACAAGGCTGACCATGATGTGAAACTGATGGGCTCTCTGCTTCCGAGGTTTTCCTGACTTATGTTGGAGCTTTATACTGTTGTACTTTCCTCAGCAGCTAAGCATGATTCATGCAAACTTGTCTGCAATAACAAGTCCCTGATAGATTCTGTGCACACCTCAGAATTCCTGCCCTTTAGAAATGAATGGATTGTTATTTCAATTTACAGTGGTTGCAGCATTTTTCTTATTTATTCCTCTTTTAATCTGGTTTTGTTTAGGTTGTACTTTTTGCTCACTTGTTTTAAAAGGATAGCAACATAACTCTATATTTCTTCTTTCCTCCTGTCCCACTCTCCCTCCAAAAATCAAAAGATGAATGAATCTGAAGTTCCTAAGTCTCATAATATTGACAGAATTAAATTCTCAGTGTGACTGTAATTTTAGGCTGAAACTAAATGTTCAGACAAATATTTGCAGAAAGATTTCAGAGTGACTGCAATTTTAGGCTGAAATTTAATTTTCAGCCAAGTATTTGTAGAAAGATTTTCTGTTGCTGAGTTGTTGATTCAAGTTTTGTTTCTTGGCATTTTTGCTGTTAAAATGATATGTCTGACCTCTTAATATCTTACATCTTCCAGATCGTTTACCTGGGGACTTGGTGGTTCCCTTGCTGGGTTCATCTGGGCATCTTTAAGCTAATTAGTTCCCTCACAGCAGAAGTGCCTCAGGCAGTGCTAGTGTCTTGCTCATTCCTCTTGGCTATTTACCTTTTTGGTTTTCTTTTTACTGTCTTGAACAGGAGTATTTGAATTAAGTAATATCACACCAGAAAGTGTAAAACTGTGATGAAAGACACAGGAACTTGGTCCAAATGATCTAATATTACTTTGTCAAGTGGCCAAAGTCTGAGGCATCTCTCTCTTAAGACAGATAGTTCTGAAGGAAGAGAGGACCTTTTTTTTTTGCATGCAAGACATAGCTGTGTGCCCTGGCTTTTTCTCAGACTTTAGGATGGTCTTTTAAAGGCTGATTCTATCACTTCATATGAATTTGCATCTCTTTGCAAGATCTACGGAGCTGATGCTTGTCAAATGGTCAAGAGTGTAGTTTGAGCCCAGAGATGCCTGGATTTGGGATATTTTGGGATATATCGTCCCTGCAGCAAAATGGAGCTTGTCCTAGGATTTGAGGTCCTTTTTTAGCAAAGTGTCCTTCCTTACACGTGAACAGACCTGTTTAACTCACTTTTATCCAGAAGTGCTTGGTTTGTTTGAAAATTAATTTTGTAAATTCGTGTCTGGAGCATATATTCCTTTCGGGTAGAGCAGTAGCAAAGTCTGGCAGGAAACTTACAGAGTTTGTTGGGCCCTGCAGTACAGATTTTAGCCTTTACTGGCAAACTTGACACTGTGACTTACGGCCGTTTCTAGACCGTGGGGTGCCTGTCTTCCCCTTCTGATCTCTTCACTGTCCCAAATGACACAAATGTCAAGGGTCAAATATCACTGACCCTTCTCACCTGCGTGTCTTTGTCTCCTTCTCAAATAACTAAGATCTGGGTGAGGTCATTGCTGTATGGCTCAGACTCCAGCCAGAGCACTCTGTGAAGCTTCAAAGTTCTCCTTGGCTCACCTACTTAGATATAATGGGAGGTTGCATGTTAAGTTAGGCTTCAAAACAAGGGAGATCCACCTTTCTTAGTGGTTGCAGAAGGGAAAGGTGGTGATGGAACCTGAGAGTTCACAAAAGATGTTGTAGTATGTTAATGGTGTGTCATAGATCTCTTGGGAAATGAGCAATTCCCATTTAGAGGCTCAAGGGAAAGCACTATACTGTATCCTGGAAAGGGAAAATCGTTGTTCCATGGTGACAGACGTGGCTCTTTCAAGCAGAAAATGTAAGCCTTTGGTCACTCTTACACTGTGTGAGTTGAGCTGTGGTAGTTTGTTAACCAGCAGACAGGTCTGCCCTAGGTTTCTGCTTGAGCACTGCAGACGACTCCAGAATGCATAATTGTTACCAGAGCTGGAACTGGTATGTTTTTTAGCATGCAACTCAAAGTTAGCATTTTTATTTGAAATTATGCTTCCCCAAGGCAGCTTTGTGTTCAAAATACTTAATTCATTGGTATGTCTATAATTCATCATGCTTATTTCAATTAAGGTGTATCCTAGCACTGTTTCCCTATATATGGAAAACCACATAGGGAAGCATCATATCAAATAAAGGGAGATTAACTGGTTTGGTCTGGTTTTTTCTTTTAGCTATTTCGACTACATCAACGATTCAGCAAAGACATAAACCTGAATTCGAGCTGCACTGCCATCTTCAGCTTTCTGTACTTTTGTGGAAAACTTCCACAAAAAACTTCCAAGCAGTTTTCCATGCTTTAACACATGGTTACCAATGGGGATGGATGGTTGCTGTATATAGCGAAATTGTGGCATTCATTAGGGGTTTTTTTGCTTAATCAGTGTTTACCAGAAACAGGCAGAGCAGAGAGGCAAAACTGCTCAGAGCTATGGCGTGACCTCCATAGAAGGAGAGAGTATACAGGGACTCTTTGGCTCGAGTATATGTACATATACACACACACATACAATGTCTGTGGAGCATCCATTACATTTAGCTGTCGGTAGGTTTGAAATTGTTGCCCAGGGACATGCACGTTCTTTTAGGGGTCCTTGGCAGAGTGAGGATTGGCCATGGGGTTGTGGTTGTAATTACAGCCTTATTATTGCATTAAAATTTTAATAATCAGCATAGGTTATTCTTATCTACTATTTCTAGCAGTTAGTGCAGCTTAGCGACTCTTAGCATAGCTTACAGAGTATCCTTAGCAATTATCATAGCTTTCAGTTAAGCAGAATTTCTAGAATGAGTGTAGCTTTCTTACTATCTGGAGTTTTTCATTACCTGGACCCACTACAGTTTGGGTCAAATTCTTAATAATCCGTGTGTGATACAATAACCACAGTCTAGGCTTAGACTTTACTGAAAACAACAGCAGTCACTAAATCTCAGAGGAAGCAGGCAATGGCAGGGATGCTCCAGACCCCCAGGGGATCACGGGTTTTCCTGTCCAGCAGCAGTTCCAGTCTGTGTCCCTCCTCGGACTTGCAGCTGCTGGATTTTATGGCCAATCTCACATGCTGGTACACTTCCCTTTTCCCTAATGGGTGTCCCCATATCCTGGTGACAGTGCTTGGTGGGCAAATGGTCTTCTTGTACTGCTGACAGGAGGGTGATCTGTTCTATGGCGAGGTCATCATATCCTGGTGACAACCACAGTGTTGGAAAGGGGAAGAGAGAGGGGGAGGGGTGTGATCAGCATGCCGACATGTTGTGGTGTTTGTCTTAGAAAATGGTGTTGTTTCTGCTAACCATATTCCCAGGCTCAGGAACGGGGTACCAAACACAGAAACAGAGGAATTATTTTTCGCCCAGACCAAAGTAAATTGCCACAGGTTCCTGCAGGGACCAAAAGCATAAGTAGGTTTAAAAAAGGATCAGATACAGTGGTCCAGATATAATCTCTTTGATCTATTCAGCAAGTTCTTAAGCTACCAATTTTCAGCAGGATAAATACAGAGGAATAGTATGTTTGCCATTTTTCTTATGTTCTCTCTATAAGTTCCAGGTTTTGGCTACTCTTGGGAATAGGATTGACGAAGAGAAAAAGAATTTCTTAGGCAGGTGTTGTGGTTCCTGTACTGTCACAGTTATGCTGGTTATTTATTGGAAAGTGAAACAATATTTCAACAAAAAAATCCCCACTGGTTCTGTTATTGCAAACATATCTGCTTAGCTGAGCTGTGCCTGGCTGCCTCTAAGGCTCTGCATGCAGTGGGGAGGGTCCATGTAATATTGATGAGCCTGTGCATTGATTGAGATGTGGAACACAGGATTGCTGCTTAGTCTCGTTGACACCATGATTTACCATGACTTCCTGGTGGATAAGATGGGAATCTGCTGTTGGAGTTTTGGCTGCTCAGCTCCACATGCTTGCTTAAAAATAGAAATGTAGTAGCTAATACCTACTTGCATGCTGTTGGATGTGAGGAATAACTCACTGCCAATTACAGTGCTATTTAACACTAAAGCTTGGAAATACCAATTCTGCTGAAGATGTCAATGTATTTAAACATTTTGCAAGTGGACAGTGTTAAGTGCACTTGTGTCGCACTTGGACACGAAAGGAACACGCAGACACCTGTTCAGGAGAGAAGCAGAAAAAAAGGGGGCCGAGGAAACCTCGGACTTTATTATATATCTTCTCAATAATCGCCTTTGATTGGAGGGTGAATTTTACACTCCTCAACCACACTGGTCAAAGGAAAGTCCATCAAACATCTCCGCCCAGGAGAAAAGAATGCAAACAATAGAGCAAGTTACAAAAACATAACTATGTTTACAGAACAGTGCGTGAGAAACTCTTATACAGAAGTGAAAACATCGAAGAACTGCAAAACTCAGGGCGACACACGTGCCCCTCTCTCTCACAGCCAGTAAGGTGTATAACTGTGCTGTTATAAAAATTGCATAAAAATCAGGATTCTTGGTATTTGGGAACTGTGAGCATATATGGAATATCCAAGAGGTTTTACCTGTACTTGCTTTGTGTTTAGTTTGCAATCAAATAAGGCATAGATCTTTTAGAATGATTTGATATGATTTCAAGGAGATTTGCAGTAACTGTCTGTAATATCTTTTACATCAGGATTGATAATTATTTATGTGGTTTCATCATGCTAGAAGTTACTTTTGTTCAGCATCTTGTTTCCTAAATATTTTAATGTGTTTTCTTTGAAAATTATATCCTGCAGAGAAAATAGCAAACAGTAAAGCAGGTGTAATGTGCTCTTATAAGTGTTTTAAATTACCAGTACTCACCATGTGCCGGATATCATGGGAATTGAAGAAATTGCTGTTTCTAAAGTTACTAAGGCCAGTTAGCCTCTAATTTAATGTGGAGAGAAGGAAAAGTGCTGGTACTGAAAAGTGTATTAAGATGTAAAATAGCATAGTGTGCTTTTGAAGGATTGTTGTCACGGCATATTTTTGCTCTTCTTTGGAGGCACTGAAAATATTGCTGTTTTAAAATGATATCTCCTCTCCTTTATTTACTTTTTTTTTTTTAATTAGAGCTCTTTCAAAATTACAGAAAAATGCTAGGTCTGAAGAGATATTTTAAAAATAATGTATTTCTAAAACAGAACTGCCAAAGATTTTGGTTGACCAACTACAGAAGAGAGCCAAGAGAAAAGTGAGATGGCTCTTAATCTTTTGATTTCCAGTAGGGCATTTTCCTTGGTGTGTCAGTGTCTAACCCAAGCAGCTCTCTGGGTCAGGCCACTTAAATCAACTCTGCTCAAGGGAGCTGAATGTCAGCAGGTTTTGGACCAGTCCCTGGGAGAGACAAAAGTTCAGAAATACTTAGTTGTTCAGTGTTGTCTTCTTTAGTGCTTTAAAGTCTGTATGCATATTATATGTAATGATATTTTTGTAGGATTTTGTTTAGTTTATGTATCTGAATAGCTTCTGTATTACTTTTGTTCATAGACATTCAGATTACTAGAGTAAAAGAAGTTTTCAACACAAATATAATTCATTTTCTGTTCTTACTAGTGTGGTGAAACTACATTTGTAGCAGTTTTGCAGTGGTGGCTATGAAAATTTTCATGATTGTCTTCCAGGTGTTTCTTTATTTTAACTACATTTAATTAATGAATTTAACTGCAAAAAGAAGAGATGGAAAGCCAGAATCAGATAAAGCCATATCTTTCTTTTTCTCATATTTTGCCTAATTTATAGTAAGAGATTGATTATTTTGAATGTGGGAATTCATATGTTAGTGCCCAAACAAAATACTAGAAAATTCTGCTGTATTTTGTCTGCATACCTTGTTTGTGTACAAAGACAATTTCAAGTGCCTCTTTAAAACATAGGCTGGTTTTTATACTAATCACATACCTCTGCATTCATCCTGAAAAAATGTAAATGCACATCTCTCAAAGGGATCACAGTACACCTTAGACATGAAATGTTAAGACTCAGTGTCCATGTAGACAGCCTGTACAGAGGTAGCACAGCAAATAAGCGAACTTGAAGACTGAGCTGCGAGGTAATGCAAGTCCAAATTATGTACAATGGTTCCTATTCCTGTGTCCTCCCTCATCCTGGCCTGACTCTGTCATCCAATATCAGTGGCACACACAAAGGACAGTCTGTGTCCAGCTATTTCTTTGTTTCTTTCCACCATTGCTATGAAGTGCTTAGATAACTCATTACAAGAACAGTGAAACTGTCCAAAGCCTGAGTCCCACCTGGTAAATGAAAAATGGACTGTGTGAACTCAGCTGCCAGCCAAGCAGAAGGTGAAACAAAGCAGATGAAACTATTATTTAGGAGCTGGACACCTGTTTGATCATTCTGGATCTATCCTTCTGGACAAGGCTGACTTTACCAAACACTTGACTGTATGAAACAAGCACAGAACATTACAAGAAGGGAAACTATGGGTTGGAGACAAGGATAAATTCCCAGCTGTATTAGGAGAGTGAGCACAATCTATTTTGTCATTAAAAACTTTTAATGAGAAAATAATTAATTTTTATTCCATGTGCTCTCTGATATATGAAGCTCCCCAAAGCTCAGGATCTAAAGCAGGCACAGATTTTCTGAAGCCACATCTGCTTCATGGTTTCCAGAATGTGCTGCAGGACTGGCTGCCTGCTGCTAGTGCCTCGCAACTCTTTTTATAGCCAGCGTAGCCTTGAGATGGTGAGAAGCATGTTAGTGTGAGACAGTCTGTGAGAAGAGACAGAGGAACATGCAAACTGATCTGCATGTCTGTGCTTTGCACAGGCTGAAGAAGGGCCTCAGCAAACAAAACAAAGTATGAACTTCCAGCTCTGTGCAAGAAAGGCTGTGGTAAACTTGTTTTCTGAAGGAGCTATAACTAAGAGTTACCTCAGTGTCCAGGAGGGGGAAGGAAGGAAACACCTCGTGATCCTGAAAGATTTGAAGGTAGAATTGAGACAAAAGGGGTGGAGTGCTTGACTGCTTTACCTCTTGGCATATCCATAGATTTCTTTTCCATGATCTCTATTAATTTAGGTTGTCTCTGTCATTTATCTGTGCTGTTATCAATGATACGGCTCAAGAGATAGCAGCACACTCTCTCTCCTTAACTCTGTGTGAATGCAGTCCTCAAGAGAAGTATTTGCAAATCCCACATCCCAACATCATGGGCCTGTGATGTTGAAAAAAGTCTTGCCATCCCGCCTATTGAGTGTCCCTCATATCCTACAGTCACCACAGAAAAATATTGCCCGTATGTTAAAAACCTGGCTGAGCAGGGGTGGTTGTGGCCAGGTCCTGCTTATTCACCAGCCTTATGAGGAGCAGCTGGGGAAACCGGGATTGTTTAGCCTGGAGAAAAGGAGGGGCGGGAGAGACCTTATCACTCTCTAGGACTACCTGAAAGGAGGGTGTAGCCAGGTGGGAGTCAGTCTCTTCTCCCAAGTAACAAGCAATGGAGCAAAAGGAAATGGTCTCAAGCTGCACCGGGGAGTGTGGATATTGGAAACATTTCTTCACAGAAAGAGTTGTCAAGCATTGGAGCAGGCTGCCTAGGGAGTGCTTGGAGTCACCATCACTGGATGTATTTTTAAGACATATAAATGTGGCACTTAGGGACATGATTTAGTGGTGCACTTGGCAGTGCTGGGGTGACAAATGGTTGGACTAAATGACCAACCAAAATGGTTCTATGATACCGTGATCTGCAGCTGTGCAGGGGCCTGCTGCTCAGATCTACTCCCATTGCTCTTCTGAAGCTTGCATAGGGCCCACAGCTGAGCCCAAGCTTGGCTGGACATGTGTAGTGTGGACATCAGACAGGAACTAGCTCAAGCAAAGACTTTACCCATATTGCATTTTCAGGTCAAATCTTGGATGTCAGTTGTCAGTGTAAGGTGGGGATATTTCTTCCTTGCCTTATAACTGTTACTGGCGATGAGGCTCTCTAAAAGGCCAATTAGTGTTGATTTTTATAAAATCTGATGAATATTGTATTGATAAAGTACTAAGCAACAGAAATGTGTGTATTAGTTGCACCACATCTGGGACAGAGCATGAACCCCCTCCATGTGTAGCAGTAAAAAGACAATGTCACAGCACTTCTTGCATGGAAAGAAGAACACCTGTCATAATTTACAAGGAACCTAAAGTGAGAATGGGTGGAGGATACCGCAACTGATCTAATTAGAGAAGGCCTGACTATAATGAGGTGTGTTCCAGCAAATTACTAGTTTGTCCACCCTAAAAGAAGCTCATCTTATGGGTGAATGATAAGGAGAAATACTCATCTGTAATACTGCTTAAAGAACAGTTCCAGAAAATACAGCTATAAGCAAAGAATTTAACAGCAGTGTCAATGTTATGTTCATATTAATGCTACACATAAGGTAGAAGTGGGTATCAATAGAAATGCAAAGTCTGTTAAATATAAAGTGTGTTAAATGTAAAATACTGCATGCCCTGGTTTATATTTTCATTCTTAAGTTAGGTTTTCATTTTAGTCTAGATTTCATTTTGAATTAAATTTTGTCAGCTCTCCCAATTCATCCACATTTTTGTTAGTAGTAACTGGTTGGAAGGCATTGTCCCTCTTCTATTACAGGTGCAAAAATGTTCCTGCAATTTTCTTTTGTTTTTATCTTTCTAAGATTGCTTTTTTCAGTCAGCCATTGTCTGACTTAAGCTCATTTTAGCATATACAAATCCTTTACTTTTGGCAGTTATCGATAGTACTGACAGACTGGTGTCCGTTTATTAAAATGGACACATAATTTGAAATTCCTTGATTTCAGATGTAAATAGACTTGCAGAATAAACAGTTCCATTTGAAAGAATATTAGGTTGAGAAATTTTGGGATAAGAAGACTTGCTGTCAGGTTCTAGGTTTGCAGCATTTTTGAACATGTGGTTTTGATCATCTTTTGAACATTAAAATTTTAAAATATCAAACCAAATGGTTCATTTATACAGTTTTAGACTGTATTTTATTAAAGAAGAACAAGAAGTGCACTAAAGCAGCATATTCCACTAATTACAGTGATGACATTGTAATGTGATCAAGGAAAAATATATGGCCAATATTTGAGCTCAGGATCATAAAGGAAAATATTTAATGAAATTACCAGTAATAAAATCATCTCATGCTCAAACACAATAACAGAAGATTGTAAACTTTTAGAATATTAACTGCACTCATCTTGCTTTAGTGATGAAATACTCTCAGCAAAAAAAAGAAATCTGAAACCCCTGAGGAAATCCTGACTCTGGACTGTACTATGCAATGAGCAAACACTGCCATCACAATATAGTTGTTTTAAAAGGTAGGTATATTGGTTGTTATGTAGCACCTTGGTGTTTCTGGAATTTGGAGAAAGTGATTTCTGTGTGTAATTCTTCATGACAACGAATTAAGAGAAAATTCTTAACCCTGTCTCTTGGTCCTAAACATGATCAGTGTTGTGGGAGTATGTGCCTCTGCTGCCTTCACCACTGGTGTGGTGTTTAGGAAAACCAATCAATCTGGCAAAGTTTTACTTTGGTCATGGGGCAGACGATCCAAGTGCAAGCAAAAGGAGGCACTCAGCTCTTTGTGCAGTGGGCACTGCGCAATGACCAGCTGTCAGCTGCCAGCTAGGTTGGTATCCAGCCAGGAAGCCTTGAGATTAGAAAATTGTTTCCTTATGAGACAAAGTCGTTCAAAATTTTGCTGTCCCCCTTTACTGAAAGATATGAGTGTTTGTGATCTGTTTCAGTGGAAAGGAAGATAAATTAGTTTAACACAGTTTATGAGAGCACTGTGGTGAATTATCACTTCTCTGCAGCAGAGATTGCTTTAAATCATTGCTTCTGCTTGATAGGTGAACATTTGACCATATCCTTATGCGACATAGATTGCTATTCTGAGAACTTGCTTTATAGTCCTTTTGTAAATTTAAGCAAATGCATGAATTCTTGGTTTCTTTGGGGTGGAGAGAATCAGAATCTCATTTGCAGTTGCCCATCCTCCAAGGCTGTTTAGTGCTTCTTAAACCAGTTGGCATACTGAGTTCAGTGCCCCAAATTCTAACTCATATAATGTGTATCCCTGTAGAAGATTTGCTCAAATTAAAGTAGCTTAAATATTCATATGACCCAGCTTTTTAGACTAATTAAAGAGAAAGTAAATTAAAATATATAATCAGATCCTTGCATGAAGTACTGGAAGAAAGCTTTGCAAAAATTCCCCTGAGAAGAAAAAGTCAAGAAAGTTTTTGCATAGTGCTTTCCAGTCCCTTTAATCTTGAGAAAAAGTTCTTTTACTTATAGTGACAAAATTGTGCAAATTGTAACTAATTATCCTCTGATTATTTTGTCTTTACTTAGCTTTTTTGAAGGGTGAAGAAGAGGAGATTTACTGTGGAGTATGCTATGCATTTACTTTGCTTTGCCCCCCTTTTCTAGGGGATAGGAAAAGATGTGGAATAAGACTCAGTGAGACCCTACAATGAGTGAAAAAACAAACACCTCCACATGGCACGAAAAGTTATTTCTCTGTCTGTCTTACCTTCTTTGTGTTGTTGGGACTGTCGTGAGTACAGAGCAGCAGAGTTCAGGAGTAGCTGGTAGTGGATGGTTTGGCACAACTTTCTTTTTCTGCCCCTGGTATCCAAGCAAGTTGAGAAACCAGAGCCATTAGTGATAATAATTTTATAATATTTGAGCATTAGCACATCAATCCTAGAGTCCTATCAGCCACAGTTGTATGTCTTTGCTGTAAAATGTCAGTGCTGAGGTGCCGTTTTTGAGGCTGTAATGTCAAGACAATCCATTTCATGTTTTCTATGTGTTTAAACACTGCACACTGTTATAAAACTCTCTGCTTTATGTTTAAAAGGTCTTTGTTAGTTAGAGGTGTACACTGATAAAATGATGGAGGGAAAAGCCAAGTCACTTTGATTTTAGTGCTCAACTAGCTGCTCTCAGAAATTAATACATTAGCTATCACTTCACTGCACCTTCAAAGAGCAGTACTTAAACCTTCCTGACATATTTTCCAAACATCTTCCGTAACTGCACATAACTTATAAACATCTAAACAAGTATGAGTCATCCTGTTTTTAAACCCAGTGACTCTTCTACACTGAATAAGTAGTGCTAGCTGAGAAAGGAAATCTCTCTTCAAAGAGAAGCTGAAAATGTTTTTAGATTTATGCTGTCATTCTCTACGTCAGCGAAGCCAAGCTTGCGTGTGTGCTCTAGATGCAGTTTGTGTTCTCTGGTGTTTGCAGCACACATACATGTAAAGCAGTTGCTGTAACAAAGATGTGCGTTCCTTGAATAAGTAGGGCTGGACTGAGCTCATTGTTTAATGTGGCCCTTAGGAAGGAGCTGGTGACTTTGCTGCACTCCCAGCTGGGACTTGTGGTAGAGCTGATCTCCTGGCAGAGGAAAGGTAAGGAGGATGGTGCCATTGGTGGAAAGAAGCCAAAATTTTGCAGATCTGCCTGATCCTGGCTGATGTAGTGTATCACTGAAGTCTCACATGTGTTTGTCACTGTAAGTGTGTTGCTGCAGTTGAGGTTGGTCAGTGCTGTGGTACTTGCATGGTGTCATTTTCCTACCCGGAAGAAGCATTGATGCCAGTTGTTCTTGAAGTTATAACTTTGCATGTACGGTGTGTATTCGTATCAGCTGCTCTTCACTTTTGAAGTCACTGGGAATAGGTGAGGAAACAAACTCCAAGAGCCTGTTGCTGAATAGTATAAGAAATGGAGTTCAGATCATTGTTCTTAAACATACTTAAACATCAGTCCAGCTGTGCTGCAAGGATTTTTCTGAATGTTTGGTACCTTTTTATTAGCCAAGCCAGGCCAAGGCAGAGCCACTGATTTTGAGCAACAAAGAACCAAGAACACGCTGTAATGTGTGTTGTAGCCTGACAGCATATCCCCAATATGTCTCTGCCAGCATACCTCTGATCTTCCGGACCTCTCTGTTAGCTTCAAAGCTCTTGGAAGACCTTCCCTGAGTTGTCTGGTTGGATATGCCATGCCAAGCTGTGGTAGATCTGCCTCTACCTCTGGTTCCTCTCCGGCAGCTGCTGTGGGGTGCTCCAGCCTTTGGAAAACTGTTTAGAAAGTTGTGCACCCTTGAAACACACTTTGGGTGTAGGGATTCACTGTGTCTAAAAGCATCCTGATTGATATCCAAAATGTGTTCCAGATTTATGTTCTGCAGTAATTTTGGTTTGAGATTAATTGTTAGATTTAGTTGTGTATGGGAAAGTTAAGGAGCAGGTATGTTCTTAAGACTTTTTTAATGGGAGAAACTATTTGCAAATTTGTAAGAATGTAAATCACCCAACCATCAAAATCCTCTGGAGTTTGCTTTACTGCCAGATAAAGTAGCTCTAGTTCAATACCTGAACTTTCCATTGCTGTTTTCAGACAGTACTCTGGAGTGTTGTCACAGTTGCTTTCAGGCCTTTGGTAACATGTCAAATACTGTCAGAGTACAGCCTGACTGTATCAGATTTACTGGAAGATCAGGTTATTGCAGTAAAAGTGTCCCACAACTGTTCTTTGCTTTATTTTCGATGAATATCATTAAGAATTTCAAAATCCCTTGATCTTCTCCAATACATGTCACGTATGCCACTGTGTACAGCAGGGACTCAGATGGGCTTTGAATGCCACAAGAAGCCAGTGAAATAAACTTCTGATGGAAGTACCCTGGGGAGCCTGGAGGTCTGTGTCCAATCCACCCTAGGATGTGCAGAGACTTAGGTACCTACAGCTCTGTGAGGCTTTTCCCTCCTCTTCTACCTGAAGCTAGAAGCTGCAAGATGAAATTGCAATAAGGATGGGGAAAAGAAGGCCTGACTGGAAAAACTACTTGTTTTACAAGCAGCTTCTCAAACTTTACAATTTTCCTAAACAGATCTTGAGAAACAGATGGCTGAAGCCATCAACTACATTTGTCTAGAGTTCTTTTTCTGCTATTAAACAAAGTAAGTATAAAGAAAAAGCTAAGAAAGAGCACTTTATAGGAATGTTTTAATAATGGAATAAAAAATATGTAACAAATTTTATCAGTATATATCTATGAAGTTTAAAAACTTTTAGAAACCTTTTTTTCAGGAAAAAAATCTGATCCTTCTCCTGTTAGATATCAATACAATAAGCAATTCTAGATTAATTGATCCTTTCAGAGAAATTCACTACTCCAGACATAAGCAATTGGTTGCAGATTAATAGCTTCTCTTTTTTTTTGAAATATTCCTGGATGTACTGGATGCTGAATTTTGGACTTTTTTTTCTTTTTTTAAGAAATGTGGCCACTACAAGTTTTCCACCACAGTTTCTTTAAATACTGAAGATCTACTTATTTTTCTCATTTAAGTATTTTTATTATTTATAATAAGTTCTTTCTATTGCATCATTTTTGCTAAGGTAAATATTTTACATTGTTTAGAATGCAGCATGTATTTTAAAACTACCCTCCATGCTTTCTATTCGCAAAAGCCTTTTCCCAAATACTTTAAATCCTTGGTTGTAAGAAATCTCTGTTTCTTACACTTATCAGTTAATATCTGGCGTCCCTGCCAAGGTTTTGCCAGAGGGGGGCTTTGGGATGGCCTCTATGGGAAGAGTCCAGGGCTGCCCTGTGCTCAGCACAGCAGATCCCAGCCAGCCCTGCCCAGGACCCACCCCAGGGCTCAGCTGGGCCCATCAGCCACCCTGGTGGCACCTCTGTGGAAGGTGGATAGGAAGGTGTGCCCCCACCCCCTGGGTAAGGGGCACTGATACAGAGAGAAGGAAGGCAGAGAAACCACAGCCAGAGCAGAAGGAGGTGCTCCACAGCAGAGGAACTGTGGCACAGATGAGCCCATGCTGGAGCAGGTGCTCTCCCAAAGGCACCATGGCCCATGGAAGAAATGAGAAGGAAGGAGCAGTGGAAGAGGAGTGGGAAGAAGAGAGTGACTGAGAAAAACTGCTGTGGACTGACCCTTCATCCTCTGGCCATCGCCCAAGGGGCTGAGTATAACCAACAATGATAAGACAACAAGTTGAGGACAGGAAAGGACAAGGAAAGTGGTCTGGAATAAGGTTGTAGCAGACAAGAGAGAGGTTTTTTTTCCTCTTTTGTTTCTTTCTCAATATATGACTCATTAATTAAATATTTATACTTAATGACGGTAAATTAAATGTCCCCTAAGTGAGGCTGTTTCTCCTGCAGTAGTACTTGGTTAGTGATTTCCCTGTCTTTATTTCTACCCATAGGTTTTCTCATTTTTCCTATTTTCTCTCATGGCCCATTTGGGATGGAGAGAGTGAGCAGCTAGGTGGGTTCTTGGCTGCCAGGTGGGATCAACCACCACAGCAATCTACATCTTTAAAGTTCTTCACACTTGTTTTCCCGGTATTTGTTACTCTCTGCTATTACAGAAAGTCAATTATGATTTGATTTTTCCACAAAGGTCTTCCTTACAACTTCTAGAGACTCTGTAATGTCTGCAATTAAGATGTTTTTCCTTGATAAATATTTTTTACTGTTTCCAAATATGTTAAACATAATCAAAATAATTTACTGATGCAACATACCAGCATGTGCCCCACCATAGCTTATATTTCAGACATTCAGGGAAAGAGAGACACCCACCCAAAATCCTTTGTTTCCAGTGATGCTCCATTTGAAATCAACTTGCTCTCTTTTGCTCTTAAAAGAAAAGAAAAAGTGACACTGGGTGAAAACAAAAATACTAACTCAATTGTCACAGAATTAGATTTGTGCTGTCATTGTATGATTTTTTTTTAATATAACTTCTATCTTGACAAGGAATAGGCATAGACATGAGCCATTTTTTCCTGTTGAAAAGCAAAACTGTGATACGATTTTGACCTCAAGCTACTTCTTTCTGCAGAGATAATTTGTCATGTTTAATTGCCAGCGGTGTCTGTGCAGGTAGCCATTTTTACTTGCACAGAGTTTATTTAAAGTTTGGGTGTAAATTTGATCCTTGCTCACAGTTAGACCTGTCTATGGTAAGTGAATTTTGACAAGAAATCTAAACGGATTTTGAAGGAGGGATGTTATTTCACAATGATGAATTTCTCCTTGTGAAATGCATTAAACTTAGGGTTCCTTCAGCCTGTCTTGCTCATCCCAGCAGATTCTTGTCAGGCCATGGGATCCAGACTGAAGACTGCAGAAAAAACTTAGGAATTACAGAAAGCAGGAAAGAGTTTTTCAGATTAAATAGTGCTCTAGTATGGAATATTGCCGTTTGCTGGATTCCCAGGAATGAAATAACAAGGAAACCGAGATATTACACTTATTTTTCTCTCACAGTAGCCATATGTTTCAAGGTACTGTTAAGCTGGTATGATAGCTTCTGGAAGAATCGAGATGTGTTGTGGAGAATGGGAGGTGCTGTTGGTGCAAAAGCAGCTAAATCTTGAAGTGCAAAAATACCAGCATAGGTCTGTTTCTTGGACGTTTTTATTGAGAGGAGTATTTGAATTTAACTCTCAAGATATGAATGCTAGAGAGTAAATAGAAATGGATAAAATTAAGATTCTCATTTTTTTTCTATCCAATATCTTTAAAAAATAGAAGATGAAGAGCTTTGTTCAGTTTTGAGAATATACCCCATTGTGTGTCGCCTTTATTATAAATGGCTGAAATGAAGTCTTCCTTTGCGTGCCTGTTTAGAAATAGAAAATAGATTGTGTTTTACTGCAGTCCACTTGTTTAATTCATATTAGATGTAGGAAGGTAAATCAATACATGTTCAGTATTTTATTCTTAAAAATGTTCAGAGTTCTCAGAGTTTCTTAAGAGAGGGAAAGGAGCTATGGAACAGTTTCCACTGAAGTCAAAATTACAGTGACTTTGCTAAAATAGGATGTTTTCTCCTAGACTAATCACTTTACTGCAGTATTTGTTGCATTTTCATTAGAACAGATGGAAATAATGCATATAGCAAAAGCAAATCACACACTTGTTATTGTTTAAGTAAATGGGAAGTATTTGTTGTTAACTTTTAGAAAATAAAGAATTTAGGGTTTTCCAATAACTTCTGTTACTCCAGTGGCAAACTGTCAGTGAATGCAGTCTTTTCCATTGACCGCTTGGGAGGGCTGGGCAGCAGTGGTTGAACATGTGCCTTCCCAGCACCTGTGTGCCCAGCTGGCCAGGAAGGCCAATGACATCCTGGCCTGTACCAGGAACAGTGTGGCCACAGGAGGAGGGCAGTGATTGTCCCTCCGTACTGGTGAGGGATACACCTTGAGTGCTGTGTTGAGTACTGGGTCACTTGCTTAAAAAAAAACATGCAAGTGCTAGAGCATGTCTGGGGAAGGGCAAGGGAGCTGGGGAAGGATCTGGAGCATAAGTCTGAGGAGAAACATCTGAGGGAGCTGGGGGTGTTTAACCTGAAGGAAAGGAGGCTGGTTATTGATCTCTACAACTCCCTGAGAGGAGGTTGTAGCCAGGTGGGTGTTGGTCCCTTCTCTCAAGTTACGAGCTGTAAGATGAGCCTCAAGCTGTACCACGGGAGTTTAGATCGGATATTAGGAAAAATTTCTTTATTGAAAAAGCTGTCAAACATTGGTAGAGGCTGCCCAGGGAAGAGGCGGAGTCAGCATCCCTGCAGGTATTTAAAAGATACGTAGATGTGGCAAAATAAAACAGACTTACAGTAGTATAATTAAGCCAATTAGACTGTAGACAAAGACGTTCTTTGCTCTTCTGTTATGTTTTCTTAAATCTTTTCCAACAGAGATGTTTCTGAGAAGAGCCACTTCTCCTTCCACTCCTGAATACAGTTGACATTTTAAGTTTCTGCTTGGGTGCCATACTAACAGGTCCAGTTCTACTTTGTGTTACTGGTTCGTTTGGAATGGAGAAAATTGGGAGGCAAGCTGTCAAAATATGCCATGAAGAGAAGAGTTTTGCCATAGTAATGCAACAGAATGAGAAGAAAAACACCTTTGTCTACATATATTATAAATTCTAGCCTTTTCTTTTATCTGGGCCTTCTCCAATTATTTTTTTTAAAACTGTTTCAGTTCTGACATTATTGATACCCCACTTTCTCTGTGAAAGTGCACTCCCATGAGATTCTTCTAGAATCTTGTCACATAGAAAAGACATGTGACAAGTCCTGTAATGTCAGTCTGAGCCCTCTGTGCAGCCGATGCAGGCACAATTCATCCATGTCCACATGATGTTCTCTGACTGCTGATTATGCAACATTATGATGACAGGGCATAAAAACGTTCCCGCAGAGAGAACAGAGGTTCACAAAAAATTTCATCAGTTGAGAATTTTTTTTCTAAAGCATCCCTAAAATAGCATTAGGACATTGTAAAACTAACTAAGTACTTGCAAACTTTTTTTTGGCCATCAACTGAAAAAGGGAAATAATGCAATAAAATAAGTGAGACATAAGAATGGGAAGAATGAAGACAAAAGTTATGAGGAAATAAGACATAGGATATGTAGGAGAAATAAAATAGAGACTAAGGAAAGTGATAATGTATGGGTGGCAAAATGTATTATTCTGTTGAGGACCAGTACAATATTTGTGATCACTTAGAACTTGTGCGAAGTATCAAGAGCAACTTTAAAGTGAAGAAACATTGAAAAAAAATAGAGGAAAACGCAACTGAAAATATAAGATAGAAAGGATTAATTTCACATAACCTTACATGCAAGTGCATGTAGCTTCTGCTTGTGCTTGCAATGGAGTATGGAAGCCTAAAGTTCCCTTGGTGTAAAGTATTAACTCTTTTGAGAATTTACAGAACCCATCAGATCCTCAACTGCCTGACCTGGGAGAGTGCACGGGAGGGCAGAGTGGACAAGTCAGCCTACAGGAAAACCAAAGTTTGCCCACTGCATACGGACATGTCCTTACTATGCAAATATTAGTTTTAAATGTAGAATTGTGAAATCTTTAGCATTCTTCCAAATATTTAGGGATGCAATATACCTGGTGTTGCCATAGAATGGTCATATCACCCTCCACATAATACAAGGTGGTGAATAAATTTAAAAAAACCCTCAGTTATTTAGGTTTTTACTCAGCTAATATTTAATTTTATCCCTCAGTTTGCAAAGGCTGATATTTTATTACTTGTCTTTGTTTGCTTCTCTGCTATGGAAGATTTATGAGCAGCCTATATTTGGAGTTATAGACAGTTCTTTTAGCAAGATTCAATGACAGTGTGACAAAACTTTTATTTTAATTTTTCATTCCTACCTATGGCCAAGTTTCTTTTCCTCTGGCATAGCTCTGTCAGGTACCAAGAAGTGAGCCTGATTCTCATTCTCCTCTCCAAGCAATATGGTGAATAAATAAAGGAATCTTAACCAGGGCTCAGATAGGGCTTAAAATCTTGAAGTCCATTAATTTGCCTGCAGTTATGTATCAGTCTCATATTCCTGGCAGAATGGAGTAGTGAGGTTGCAATGGACATTTCTGTCTGGCTGTAGAGTCCAGCCTTGAACAGAGCAGGTCATGGCAGCAGGGAAAATGTGCCTCGATCTCTGCTGGCACCTGCTGGTTTTTTGTGTGCCTACAGAAATGCGAGCCTCAGTTCCAGCCTCATGAGTGCAGTGCTGCATCAGGAAAATGGTTCTGCTTCTTTTTACACTGGTACAAGAATTTGGCCTTAATGTAGGTTGTGTCAAAATAGATTGTGTCCTGAACTGAGTGACACCGGTCTTCGTGTTGTCATCCTTTACTTGCACCAAAGGAGCCCCTAATGAGTTCACAAGCTCACTTCTGCTTTTTTTTTGCCACATCAGGACCTTAGTTTCTGGATTTTCCTAGCCCCTTTCTTTGTTGCTGCAAGTCAGCATTTCTTTAAGAGCTTATTTTAGATGGGAGATTGCTGCTGTAACTTAGGACTAATTATTTTACCATTATCTTTGGAAAAAAGAAATAAAATGTTGATATTAAAAATAGTGATGCTTTGTTTTCATTCTTGTATTTTTCCTTTGCTTTAAGGGTTTGGAAAATTTATCAGCAGAGATACATCACAATGTATACTTGGGCCTTACCCACTGCCAGTCAAGCTTTGCTAATCTAGGATACCTGTCCTGAAAGAGGATGCACATGTACTGAAGATGCAAAGGGAAAATACTATAAATAACAGATAGATGTCCACCATCATAGGTAGAAGCAATGCATATATTTTTATGGTATCTCTGTCCATTTAAAGGAGTGAAAGGCCAAATCTACTGGCCAGAGGAGCTGCATGGTATTTACTCTCTTCCCAGAGGCTTTTGAGGTTGCAATGTTAGCAGGGTATCATTCCTGCCTTTCCTCAGGAGCAGTGGTGTAATCTCCAGAGATTTCATGGTACCTGAATTCTCCTCCATATTGCCAGGCATGTTCCCTTTTTGGCTGATTCCTATTGCTCTTTCTGAGATGAGTGTTCTGCAGAGCTGGAGGTGGGGGTGCAGATAACAGCTCCTCTGGTGTACACAGATACCACTTCCAATTAACAAAGTGGGGAGTTGAGGTGAAGCAATGAGCACTGGGAGTGAAATACATCTCTGGTGAAGGGATCAGCTTGGATCACACTGTAGGTTCTTCCTCTCTGTGTCCATTGAGTGGAGGACACAGAGGCTCGAGGCTTGGGTATGCTGCAATATTATTCAGCTGAGGGTGGTTTCCATGACATGAAGCTGTGGAGGACACTCTAAGGAGCTGGTGGTGTTTTGGGAAGCTGTGGGTCAAATATGAAGCTGTGAATGTGGGAAGAGAGAAGGTTAAAGAACAGTGGCAGGAAATACAAGTGCTGTGGAAATGGCTGTCCAGAGATGCTGGGAGTTTCTCAGTAACAGTGATTTACTATTAAATAGACTTGTCACAACCCAGCTTTGCTTCAAATATGGCTTGTTGGGGAGTGAGGAGGGATATAGTCTTCCAAGGAAAGCTCAGGAACTGCTTGTCCATGTACCACATCGCCAGCCTCTATCTCTGCATCCTGGACTCACACCTCAATTTGTCTTAATTAGACAGACCACACATTCCATGTCAATGAGTCCTTATTTAATGTCACAGATTTATGGCAAAACTCCAGATTGGTTGGGGCCATTAGGGTTCAGTCAGAGAAAAGACAGTGGGTTTTGTAATTGTGGGTGTCACTTTCCAGAACAGCTTGGCGTCCCAGTTAGCTGCCTCTACCTTGTGTGGCTGGTGGCTTCTGTTTTGTCTTTAGTCTTCTCTGTTTGTATTTGGTGGTGAATATGACCATGGAAGATGAACAGCAGCAGCAGATGTCATAGATGTGCAGTGTAGGGAGGTTTGGCACAGGAGTCCTCCTGCATTCTGACAGTCTTATTACCGGTTTTCAGTTTATTATTGATTTTCCACTCACAGGTGGAGTTGTTAGCAACTGTCTGGTAAAGAAGGAGGTAAAGGCATTTACTCTGTGAACAAAACCAAACTCAAATCCATGACTTTGGAGGTTAATGCTGAATAAACATTTTGGATGCTGAAATTAAACTCCTAATTCAATGCAAAAAAAAATAGATATATTACTTAGCTTTGGTTCTGAGCACTAACTCGCACTAATTTCAATAGGTGTTTCTGGCTGTTCAGTGCTTTTGAACACAGGATGTTCCTCTAAATGGGAATAGTGCAATTCATGGCCTGAAATAGTAATTCCATTCTACCACTCCGCATCTGATTACATTGCCTTTCAAAGCGGGGAAAACTGCTGAAGAGAAAGATTTGTGCTGCAGAGAACAGAACAGGGAGACAACTTGTACTTTTTCAGTGGGCTGAATCTAAATGTTCCTCCTGAATGCACAGGAAACATGTCAATGTAAATAATGAGGAAGAAATAGGGTACTTCACTTTTTATCTACTGAAGTTGGAAAATACCAACTAAGCTGATAGACTTGATGAAGCTTTGTCTTCCAAAGCAGTGTAGGTACATATGTACACTCATTTTCCTGAAAGGTTGATGCTAAAACTGTTGCTACGGCAAAATTAACTGTAGCATCCGTGCCATGAATATCACAGTACATAGCTTTTTTCTCTTATTTGTTTATTTGTGCTTCTTAGCCTTTAAAATGCTATCTAGTTTCCTAGCACACAAGTTCTTGAAGCTGAAAGATCTGGAATTGAGCACAGTGAGTTTACTGCATGTTTCAAAGAAAGGTGTTCTACCCACTTGGTGAAGATGTGGAGGATTAATGGCAAGCATGGAGAGGTAAGCCTGTAGCTTTTCAGCTGGGAGGATTCTGACCAGTGATGCAGTAAGTTCCCCTGTGGGAGGCTGAGTTTAGGCAGTGCCGAAATTACTGGAGAGATGTCACTGCCGTATCAGTTTTCTGGTGTGTCTGCATTCATCAGTAGATTTTACAGAGAATGGACATTCTTCTGCTCCACATTTCTAGACATTCATTTCTGCCCAAGTGTATTCTTTCATTTACGACCATGTGCCTTAGTGCTCATACCTCTTTGTACCTCTTACATTATGAAGGAACAAGAGAAATTATAGCGGAACCTTTCTGCTAGAGAGGGTACCATGCAATGCAGGGTTGGGTTTTCAAGCAGTGCTGTACATAGAACTTCTTAGGAAACACCAATCTGGAAATATTGCTGCGTGAGTGGTCTAATCTTTTCTTATTTTTTATTTTTTTAATAGCTAGTTTTTATTTGGGTACCTTTTCTTTTTAAGTCCTTTATGTAATACAGAGAAGGATGTTAGCAAACAACTTAATTTAGGAAATGAGCCTTTTTAATGACATGCTTCTGTTTCATAAATTTCAAGATGAAGAAATTTGATCTGACAGTTTACAAGGTGGAAGTGAGGAAGAACAATGGACAGGGCCTGTGTCAGTCATAAGGCTGTCCGTGTATTCTCCTTGAAAGGACAGGAAGAAAGAAACCATTGCAGAAAACCAAAACTGAATTAATAATATTTTATAATGGCATAGATGTTAACACCATGGGCTACATAATGTGATTTGGTTTGTTTTGAAGGTGATCTTAATGATCAGTGCTCTTTCAGTAAAGGCAAATGGTGAAACCTGAGGTCGTTGCTGATATCAGTTCCTAAATTTGCATTCAACCTTTTAAAAGTGTTGAAATACAATATATGTCCCTTAGATGCCATTTCTAGAAGGAAAATTTAGACTAGGAGTCAGCATGTTCCCAACTGAAACCTTTATTTCAAGATGCAACTAAGAGGCCAAAATGATTAAAATAATTGCTGTTATGATTTTACTGTATATTTTACTGTTATGGACTTTGGAACATTAATTTTATTACAGAACCTGGGAATCAGGTAGAAAAATAAATGCCTTTTTATTTTTTTATGAAGCTTTGTTTTAAAAGACACTTGTCACAAGGATGGTTCACTCTTACATGATGTTAAATGTAACAAGTTTAGGTGTTGTCAATGATAAATCATTTTATGGGGAAAATAACTAAGTTAGTTCTTACTTTTATATTCATTCTTCCTGTAAATGACAGCTAAATGGGAATAAATTGCCTATCTGTTTCCAATTGTTTCTTTTAGCCACCTGCTTTCTGAACTTTGGAGATGCCTGCTAATGGCCCTGGTATTGCTTTGCTTCCCTGCCCTATTTATAGTTAATATCAATGAAAGAAGTTGTTTATATTTCAAACTGATTTTCTTCTGGGAAATTAGGGATATATTCCTCCTTTAAGAGCTGACCTTCAGTGTTTCTATCCTTCCTATGATCAGAACAGACATATTGCAGTTCCCCAATTTCCAACAGGATTAAAACCCTTCTGTTCTCTAAAACTGCACAATGTGCAGTTTTACTGGAGTTTTCATGGGGTTTATTAGGCATAAACCTTTTGCAAGGTTTCTTTAAAACTGCAGTTTCACAAGCCTGTTATCCCTGATAAAATTTGGTGGTTTGCTATCTTCTCACATCTCATGTGTCGGGATGGCTCTAAGAACTAGCTAGTACACTCAACAACTGCTGGTGAAAATGAAGAGCATGAAAAATGAAATGTGACTTGCAGAAAAGCTGGAGAATTCCTATTTATGTGATTGCCCTGGATGAGTCACTGAAGCAGAAGTGAGATTGCTTGTGATGAGGGAAGGTAACTGCCTCCAAGGGTTTTCATTTCAGTCTGTCCTTGGTATATTTGGTGGGAGGGACAGGAGATGGGATGAGAGGTAGGGAAAAGCAGTTAATTAAGGCTTTCCTTTTCCACAGAGTATCTAGGGGTAAAAACCCCAAATGCTTGATGTGGTTCCTTGATAAGCCTAACAGTTTTGATGAAGGGCTTCATCAGTGATAACACGGCCTCTTTGGCAGTCTTGAGTCACAGGATAAAGGGAATAGAGACTTCTGGAGAAGGAAATGTTCAACCTTCTCTTTTGCTAATTTCAGAGCTGAACTGCATTTTAAATCATGGCACTGATTAAGCAGTCTCCTGAGTGAAGCAGTTGTGAAGGCACCAGTAACTCTGGAGTGACAAGAGATAAACTCTCGTTACGACAGACAGGCCCTGACCTGAGAAAGGCTGACGTCAGTGTCATGGCAAGTGGTTGCTGAGAAAGCCACTTAGAAAATAAATTGCTTTTGCTGAGCTTTCCTGATATTAGAGGAACGCCATGGAAAAATGATCTTTGAATGCTGCTGTCATTTCTTAATGCAGGTCTTTTTTTTTTGCTGAGAATAGGAATACTTGAAAACAGCTTTTCTTTTAGGTATACGGTATCTGAACGTGCTCACAGTTTCTGAAGCGGGCTTTTTGCTTTAAGACAGCTGGCAGCATCCTGACAAAGGTGCTTCCAGCTTCATGCTTTGGTATTAAGGCTCTCTCATTTTCTCATAAGCAGGCTAACGGGTGAAATGATTCCAGCTCGCTTATATAGACACATGCACATTATAACATTAACAGGAGGATACCTTTTGTTTTAAAGCCATTTGTGAGGAAAAAACAGGAACAAAAAAGCCCACAAACAGGCTATGATCATGCCAGATGCTACATGCAGGTAGGTATCTGTGTTTACCTCTTGGGGGCTCTGGAGAGCCTGGGGTATAGCCTGTGCTGAGGGGCTTGCATTGCCTCTCAAGAGAAGAAATAAAAATGAGAGTCAGGAAAGAAAGAGGAGAGGGGAGAAATTGAGGCTGCAGAAGGCATGGAACACTCAGAATGGGCCTTCAGAGTGGGAAAGCAGTGTGCTAAAGCAAGAGGGAGAGAACTTGAAAGGACAACGCAGGGATGACGCATCTCTTTTGGCCACACCTTTTGTGATAGAGCCCTGCCTTCCTGAGTGAAGGCCTCTGCCAAGGGGTGATCATTTCAAACTGCTGCCCAAATAAAGACCTAAGAAACAAAAAGGAAGTGATTTCTTATCAGAGTGTTGTGTACAGCTAGTTTAAATAGATTTTGAGCTATTATTTGTATTCCTGATTGAAATACACAGGTTACTGCATCTGCAGTAGTTTCCTGACATTTTTACTCTTGGAAGCTTTCCAAAATCTGATTGCTTATATTATTCCTCCATCTATTTTCTCTTCTTAAAAAAAGAAATGAAAGAAAAGAAAATAAAAGGAAAGGAAAGGAAAGAAAGAAAAGAAAAGAAAAGAAAAGAAAAGAAAAGAAAAGAAAAGAAAAGAAAAGAAGAAAAGAAAAGAAAAGAAAAAACCCTCCTGCAGAGAGGAGTCCATGTAAATATAGTTATTGAAGTGGCTTATCTCAGTTCTATGAATTTTCTTATCTGCGTTTTTCCTCTGTTTCTTTAGTCCTGAAATCATGGAGGAAGTGGAGCAATATGAATGGAGAATTATTAGAGAAAAACAAGGAGGTTAAGATGGGAGGATTTTCAGAGTAGTGCTGTTTGCTTGATGGAAGCATGAGGAGGAATCGGAAGAGAGCTAAGCATGGGAAGCAGGAGGCTTGCTGTGGTTTTACTGGGTCACCCAGAAGAAAGACAGCACTCACTGTCTGCTGAGCCTACACATCCTGAATCACGGGCCATTTGTATAGATGTGAAGATACGGAGATGTAAAACTCTGTAGTGAGTTAATGTTGTCTTCATTTGGAAACTTTTTAGACATTTAGTGACAGGATAAAGTGAAAAAGGCAGTAAAAGGCAGGAATATTTTTTCTTGCAATTTTGGCATTTCTGACAAAACCTGGAAAGGAGCAACTTGAATTTTTAGCTTTGTCACCCCCAGTGAAACACAGTTTTATCAATGACTCTTTCTGAGTAGTGATGAGTGACTAAATAATCTGTTCTTCTGTGTGAGTGGTGAACTGAGGAACTGATGAATAAACCAGAATGTCAACTGTAAGAAGGTAGCGATAAAGTGCTTCCTGTCAGTCTCTTTTCGGAAGCCTCAAGATGCAAATGGGGGAATGAATGTCAAAGAACATTCAATACAGCTCCACTAATGAGGAGGGAATGAAATGAGAGGAGAAAGACAAATGTTCTTTGGACCAACATGGCTGTCTACAAATCTAGCCTCAAATTACCACCAGTAAAAAGTTTAGAATCTTAATATTTGACTGATGTGCTCATTCACAGTAACGTTGAGAACTTAATCTTGAAACTTTGAAAATGCCTTCCCTGAAAAGCTGGGAAGTGTGCTTTGTGGAAGAAGCAGCCCCTCAGGCTTATGAGGGGTTGTGTGATACATAATGAATGCACACATGCATGCAAAAATGGGTCTTGGCATGAAATTGGCTGCTGTCATCTCATTCCCTGCAGTCACTCCAAAAGACACTGAATTTGCTTTGTAATGACTTGAAGATCTCAATTATATATTTAATTGCTACATGGAAGGCAGTTTGGCAGAAAGGTACAGTGAAAGTATGGGTCCTTTAAAATGCAAAGGTATTTGGGGTAAAAAGAAGGAAGTAAAGAAAGAAATCATATCAGATGGCACTGGGAGCTATTTGGGAATTCTACTTTTGGGCTTTTGGTTAGATCTTTCCTAGATATTGTAACTATAGAACTTGATTAAGAAGTGCTCAAGCGCTTTTTTTTTCCCCCTAATTATTCTCTGCTATGAGCTGCATTTTACACAAATCTGTACTGGTCCTGTAGTAGATTTAAGAGATCAGACTTACAGTGAAGGAAACCCACAGAAGCACTGATTTGCTGCAGTACAATATTCTCTTACAGCTGCATTTTTTCCAGTCATTAAAATTCTGCTGCTGCTATCTGAGTGGGGGGAAATCCTGAAGTAGCTGAACAAATGCTGTGAACATTTCTTTATCTTTATGCTTCTAAAAGATACTCAACATAATTCTGGGAGTAAAAAGTGTTCTTGTGAAAGAAAGTTTAGCAGATGCCAGGTTCAGCTGGCAGCTGTCATGATCATGCAAATTTTATTGGTAGAATAAACTGCTCTTTGTTTCCTGTAGGAAGCATTGTGCAGGTAGGGCAGGTTTGTGGTTTGCCATCTTGCTGTGCTCAAGAGTCAGCCTTGATTTTATAACAGACCAGCTGATCAAAATGCTTGTAGTTTGCTGATGCTGATGATCAAGCAAGAGTTTTAATTCTTGGCATTCTCCTCAGTGCAAGGTTTTCCTTTGCTGGGTGTGGGCAGTGGTGCCTTTTGTCTCCGTGTGCTTGAGCAGCTCTCACCTTTTCTCCCAGGACTAGATCCGGATGTAGTTCTGTGCCTAAAAATGTGCAGACCTTGGTCTGCAGGGCATCTTCAGTATCTGCTTTCTGGATGAGCAGGAACATGATTCTAATTTGGCCCTCATTCAGTGAATTCTCTTTTCGCATGCTTTGGGTGTATTTTGAATGGGCTCCTTTTCATCCATTACACCCCTTTTACAGAAAATGTCTTCTTTTGCTTTTCTTCTCTGAAAGTTCACTCCACTTGTAAAGAATGAATCAAATGAGAATTACCAGATTTTTTCCTGGTAACCGATGTTTGAACGAATAAAAAGTGAGAGTGATCACTGCAAATATTAAAAAAAATCAGTTTCTGTGGATTGTAGAGATTCTTTTATGGTTCCTGAGCCAGTATCATTGTCTCTTTTGTTTTTTCTTGTTAAGACAACTGGAAAGTAAATGAGATAGGTTGATTTTTCCTAATCTGCCTCCAATCAAAGATAGCTTTAAATCCTTTTGATGAGGCCATTTTCCCTTAGAAAAGTGTAGACTGATCCAAGTAGGGCTGTGTTGTGTTTCCAGGTTGAAAAAGCATATGCTTTCCCAGAAAAGTACACAAGGATTGTTTGGCTTTCTTATGCCAATTAAGCTCCATGTTCTAAATTGCTACTATGTTACCTATTAACTATTTAGCATAAGCAGAATCAGAAGGATGTCATCAAAATAAATTGTCTTTTTGCTTCCTCATAACAGTATCTTGAAATGATCTGTGATTATTCTGTTCATTCTCTGCTCTGCCTGTCCTTCCAGTTCCCTCCCACACTCCCTTTCTCTTCAAAGTTTTATTGCTCTTTTTTATTTTAAAGTATACATATATACGGATATACTATGGGATGGAGATTTTGGTTCCTGAAGAGTTTTTTTTTCTTTTCACATCTTGCAATTGATTTTCACAGAGTGGGATTTAAAATGTCACTGGCCCTATCAGCTTTTCACCAAGTTATATAACTTCTTGATTTCTCAGCATTCTGTAAAGATGAAATGCAGTAGCTGCAGCACAGATGAAGATGTTAGTTCTCACCCATAACATGCTGTATCTACCCTTTCTCCACTTGTATGTTACATGTCCTATTATTTTATAGAAGCAAATTACTAATTTCTACCATGTTAACATTAAAAGCTTTATATTCTCAGAGTATGAGTACTTTAATGATTTACTGAATTCCAAGCCATTATTTTCCCTGCAGTATACACTGTAGAATAAATGTAATGGAAGGTCAAGGAACTCGGTATTTTGTTCACATAAATTATGGGTACAGTAATGTTCTAAATATATATCTTCTGGGCACCCAATTATCTTGGAAAAGCTGTGGGACTGGTTCAGCAGGAGGTCACTGTAATGATCAGTACTAAGAAAGACACTGGACTGGATTTCTCTCTGATGTTAGGTATCTCCAGATGAATCTTTGTGGTTGCTTTAAAATGTTTCTATGAAAATACAAACCTAGCATTAATCTTACTGCCAGACCAAGTCTTTTAATTCTGGAGTTAGTTTACCAAAACCTTGCATTTTTCTAGAGGGAATAGTTATTTTAGACAAAATTTGGGAAGCATAGGAATTTCCCAATCCAAAGCTGAACTACTTCTGGGTTTTGACTTTGTTGCAAAGTTGGGGGTTTTGTGCCTAAACTATTCTGAAAGTGGAAATCTTGACTTCATGAAACACTGGGGCTTTGGAGGTCTGTGCTGAAGCAGCAGACCTCCTTGAGTATTTATGTTGCCAGGGTTTCAAGGAGAGGATCCTGCTTGGTACATGCAGCTGGAGCAGAGCCATCCATGCAGTACAGCAGGCAGGAGCAGGATATGCTCAGTGAGGGCAGGTACCAAACAGTGCCTCCATCCACTCTGGATGGGCAGGAGAGTGAAGAATTCTACTGCCTTTTCCCTTTTCTATTCCTTTGAGTTTTGTGTAAAGGCTTACACAGGTTTTAATAGGTGTGTTCTACCACTAACGTGGTAAGAAGTTACCCACAAATTTACTGGGATCTGAACTAACTCTACATCTATACAGAGGGCTATTGAGCAGCATGAAGAGAATGGATTTTAATCTCTTATTTTTATTTTCTGTTGTTTTATATTCCTAAGTTCTTCCTATTTCTCACATTTTTTCACATGTGAGGCGAAAGAGGTTTTATCTTCCTGTGCCTAAGAGCAATTAGCAAGGCTTAGCCATAATATTTTGATTTCCTAATAGTTCCTTTTCATAGAAGATTAACCAAGGAAAAAAACATACATTGTGATATTAGTTAAATACATTTTGAAATGCTGCCAATACTTCCTGAAAAGGAAATGTGATTTACTGATTCTCATTTAGCATTTAGACGAAAAGCATCTGATTTATCTAACAGGGCTTCTAAAGTCTCGACAGTTTTAGTGCCTGCATCTAAATGCAGCTTCCATGTTTTAGCTTGTATGCTGTTTCCTTACAAATTCTGATCAGGTGGCTGTTTAACAGTTCTGCCTTGGAGCTGAGCTCTAGTTAGGAAGCTAAATACACAAATGTTTCCAAACTCACTTGCCTCATTTAACATGCTGTGGCCTCATTTGTCTTCTGGGCTCTGGTTTTGATCCTTTGCAACTGTTTAAATTCCTCTTTGGCTTTTTTTTTTTTATACTATATGACACTAACTCCTTGTCTCCTGTACTTTCTCTGTTCAGCTATCCACTGAGGCTTATGTTTGATCATGGGGATCTTGACCTGGCAAAGTCAGCCAGGCATCAACCTTGAGGTGCTCTTTATTCTGGACTAGGGGAAAAAAAAAGCCTCACTGTGCTTTGATAAACCTCAGTATAGTGCTTTTTGATTGGATTCTTCTTTCATTAATGTCATTTACTGTACCTATAGGTTGCCAGTGTCTGGCAGTGGGTGTAGCTGCAGTGCTTATTCTGCTCTCCGGACTTATTGATTTAAAAATTATAATAAAAAGCACTGCAGGGCAGCTGTGTTATGCAATCTCTTGTTTCTATGCTTGTCCAACTCTATTTTGTATCATTGTGAGCAGAAAAAAAATGGGAAAAGATTGTTGCTTGTCACAGGCATAAATCTATATGGTGGTTCAAGGGAAAGGTCATCCTGGTCTGACTGGTGAGGACATGTCTTTGCTTCAGCATGAAACTGAGTTATGGTTTTAGACTGCCTTCTTCAATCTCAGTATGTGCTGCCTGTGAGTCCCACCTGCAAAGGGAAAAGGCATGAGTGGTGGTGAGCCCCTTCACAAGCTGCAGCCTGGGCAGCAGCTAGTGCTGCCTCTACAGAAGTAAAGGTGACTGCCTGGGAGTGCTGCTTGTCTTCCCCTCCATTCCTCTCCTTCCTTTCTCCGCCCCAGTGTCTCCCCCATCTGCAGCTGAAAGGTTGAGAAGATCTCCGATCTGTGGGTAAAGCTTGGTCATCTCATTTTAACCCGTTGCAATGTCACTGCAGAGTTTGTGAGAACTGCCCTTCTGGGTGTCTCCTCTCAACTTATTGCTGGGAGCATGTTCCTTCCTGCTTGATCCACTGAGGTTGTAGTGGTAACTGTTCCTAGATGTCAAGCAGCTCCTCTGTAAGTCTCTGGGAAGGAAAGAATAAAACACTTGTACTTGCTGCAGTTTGCAGACCCAGGAGGTGTGGTCCCAAAAATCCTCCCCATGCTCCTGACAGAGAGTGCTGTTACTGAAGACACAACAGCTCAAACACTGCTGACCCGAGGGAGTTCATTGAAGCACAGGAGCACAGATGCAAGACGTGTCCTGAAAAAAAGTGAGGGAAAAGCTGAGAGGGATCGTTTTGCTTTGGTGTTATGCTGAAATGTTTTGCTTTCCAAGATCTGCACCTTAAGGCAAGGATCTGAACAGAGTTGTATCATCCCGGGCACTTTCTTGCCTCTCAGGCATCAAATACATCATGTTTATTAATGCAATTTCTTACAAGGCTTCTAAATGCTCTGCAACATAATCAGTGTTTTAATATTTAAGTGGTTTTGTGGTGTAGTGGGTGGGTAGATAACTCCACGGAAGGGTGCAAGCTGTCTGCTCTTGAACCTCAGCATCTGCATGTTTCTGCTGAGCCGAGTGGTCTTTGGCAAGCTGTGACCTGCTTGCACAGCTGGTTCGAGAAATATGGTTCTGCCATAGTAGGATGCTGAAAAAAGCCCAAGTACCTTGACTCCTGCGAGTCAGATCTTTCTTTTTACTGTTGACATTAAAATTGACCGCTGGAGATTTACATTGCACATGTGAAAAAAGGTTGGGTGGTATCTCTTGATAAGCTATGGGGTGCATCAGTGGTCACCTCCTTCCCAGGATGAAGACAGCTAAACCACCTCAGTTCATGGTCTCAGCATCAGGCAGAGACCTAAGGATGCCATGGATTCAGTGCCCCTGTCAGGAAGCTGAGAGACACTCAGGAATACACAACTGGTTTATTAAAGACTGAGCAGTAACACACTTCATCGTGCTGCTCCCTATTTTAATTTAATCAACTAACAACATTTGTCAGAAGAAAGTTCAGCTTCTGCAAAAATGCTGACAAATTTGATAACTGCAGTACATTATGTCAAGTTTGGTTTATTAAACACACAAATTAAAAATGAAGCCTTTGGTCTGTAGATAACAAAATGAACCTTATAACTTATAAAATAAGATAGTAGCTTCCTATCTTAGGCAATATCCTTTCCTAATGTTAAACTATTACTATGTGGTATAGAAACAAGGTATAGATTTTTTTCAGGAAAGACTGAAAAATGTCTTTTGGTGCTTAAATATAAAAAAATAGATTTTTAAAAATATTCACTTTTAAAAGTGTATCTATTTACATATTTATATAAATCTGAATTATGTAAGTACTGGAAGACATATTTATTCTTTCTGTGACAGCTGTAAGTGGAAAGCCCACCCTGCCTGCTTGAAGTTCAGGCCAGAGGGACACCTGTGCCACCCCCAGCAGCCCACAGCCCTATCACTGTGCACGGACACGGCCCCGCAGTAGGAGATCTGGTGGTGACAACATTTTCTGTAGTCTAGAAGTGCCGTATTTTCAGTAAATGGTAAAAATCCAAATGTATCATGGCACAGTGGAAATCTGCTAGCTATATCTTCAGTGGTTTCTGGCAGCCAGGGATATGCTCTGATCATTGCACATGCAATGCAAGCACATGTCTATGGTTGCTTGAGCCACTTCGTTCTCTCTTGGAGATGCTCATGCCCTGGTTCCCACTGCTGCAGCTTCTGTGTCTCCTGTGGCTCCTGCTGCTTGGTGCAGCAGAGCTTCCCCTGGTGCACAGTCCTTTCTGTGGCCAAGGGGGTGTATCATCATCATTGTGGGCTGGGTGGGTGAAGACATAAAGAAGTGTCTTTACAACCTTTAGACTCGTGTGAACACAAAGTAAAAAGTTGTTGAAAATGTTCTTCCTACTCCCACAAAACTGAGAAACAAAATAGTTGTGTGGGTTTTCCATTTGTTTTTAACTAAGTAAGCACTATTTCACAACCTATCTGTTCCAAAGTATGTTTCTCCTTTATATATAGATTCTCAGTACAACCTGTTATTAGTCAGCTTATCAAGGGGCATTGCTTACTTCTTCTGATGAAATGAAGTGAAAACATATATGCTCAAGATAGCATTTTCTCAATAGTCGCAATTAACAGACTTCCCATTTTCTATTTGCGTCTGGTGGGACATTACCAGGGCTCTGGAGCTCTCTGTGCTGTGCAGCTGCAGTGTCTGAATGAACAGAACATGGGCTGGCGTCTCCACTCAGCCCTCTGGGCCTTTCTGGAGGAAATGCCAGTAGCTCCGTGGCCATGTTAAAGACCCTGGGTGAAAAGACAAAGCTGGCTGTGGTTAGTCAGAGCTCAATGCTTAGAGCAGGAGGGTCTCCTGACAGAAGGGTAGAAGGATAATTTTGTCTTGTTTAAGTCTAAAATATTCCTATATCTTTGAAGATCTTTGTTTCCCATCTAGTATAGGCTAACCTGATTTATGAATAAGAAGGAACAAAAGAACAAGACAAGAATTTTTTTAAACCTGTGTGGCCAGTACCCACTGAAACTCCCTCAAGAAAACAGAGCTTGAATTAACATGTTTTCAATGGAGGATGTGGTATATAGATCAGATATTCAAAAAAGCCAACCAATATAAAGCTCATTTTATACTGTCTATGTTTTCTGCACATTTCACTAAAATGCTAAAATGATACTTGTTGTTCAAAATACGTGAATTATGCATAAGTTGGAAGGCAAAAATTCAATTCTGCTTTGGCAATGGTGATGAAAGATTTCTCATTTTGCCTAATCTCTGACTTGCTTCTGACAAGTTAGGTGCCTCCACAGAAATATATCTGATATAATTACATCCTGCAGAGCACTCTGAGAACCAGTTCACGTTCCTAGCAAGGAGAAGTGCTAGATGTTTTAGCCTCCTCAAAGAGACTTTGCCCAAATGGCCCTTCAGTACAAGGGTAAATCTTGCGGCCCAAGGAAGAGGACGTTCCATTTGGAAAGAAGTATGAGCAGAGTTTGGATGATTTTTTGTGAGATTTGTTCTTTTGCTGCCCTGGATTGACTCCCCTTTCTGAGCCTCATGATCTATTGGCAGGTCACAGAGCATGGTCTTTACACTCTCTGCAACATGTCTTAATGCTCTCACTAAGGACTCTCTGGCTGGCTGCACCTCTGGCCCCAGGGCTGGCATTCCAGCTGCCAAGCAGCCCCGTGTGACAAGGCAGAGGCTGTCAGGAGACAGCGCAGGGTGCCCAGCTGCAGGAGGAAGGCCACACCAAAAGGTCCCCACTTGCCTGGAGGCACTGCAGCCTCAGGGCTGTTGTATCTGCCTGGGCTCAGAGGTTGCTGGCTGGATCTCATTCACTGGTGCTGTATTATCATTTACCCTCTCACAAAATACCTTTATACCTCACTGAATTTTCAGTGATGAGATCAGAATGTCTTATCCCATGTATATCTTGTGGAATAGAGGTAATAATGATGTATAAATTAGTTTTATATTTCAAAAGAAGTCTTTAAGTTCTTTCAAGTTGTATGATTACCGGGCAAGGCAGAAGAATGTGCAGATTTGTGTTTCCATTTCTTATGACAAGCATATCCACAGCATGTTATTTGAACCTGAGCTGTGGTTGCCTGCTGTGCTGATGATTATTCATTGAGATGGTAGAACTAGAACACACAAATCTGTGGTACTGTAAGAGCATTGTAACTTTCAACCTGCTCTGCCATCTCTTTGAGAAGTTAAAAGGCCCTTCTGCTTCCAAATTTGACTACACAAATGTATGCATGTTATGATTGCATATAGCACAGCAATCTCAGGAACATTAAGTGCCCGGGGATATTGCAGCTGACTTGTAAACAACTCAGAAAACAGTCAAGCGTAGGGTTGGAATCAGAAATGTAAATGCAATTGCCTAAATTAAAGGCCATGGGTAAAACAGCTTTGTTGATGTATAAATTACTTGCAGTTAGCCCAGAAAATAATTGATACTATGACAAAGTTAATTACATGGAAAAATATTATAAGTTTGTATGGCTTCACTGTAAGCGAGGTATTCTGTATGTCTAAGGGTATACCATATAGCTCCCAGACCACTGGCTACTCTGACCCTTGAAAACTCCAAATTCGAAGTATGGGAGAGAAGATGGTAATGCAGGATGTGGTCCTCCATAGTACAGTATGTGTGAAAATCTCACAGTAATTTTCAGGGGAATAGGATCTGGGTGCTGGTTGCATAGCCTATAATAAAGCGATTTCAGAAACATCTAATCAGGTGAAGTAAAGACTGTCCTTAGAGATACAACCTTAAAATAGTCTGGACAGTTTGAATCCATCCTTATAAATAAAGCTGCAATAGATATAATCCTGCAGCATTCATGAGACAAATAAGAATGAATCAGAAATCATTATCACTTTTTAACCATTATGCAAAATTTTTCTGTGCTGAATATGACAGAGCTGGAAATTTCAAGACCCATGAAAATTGTACTGAAGTAGATTTGCATAATGCACTGGAAGAGCTTTTGTGAAAATTGAACTAGTGGGAGTTATTTAAATAACAGTATAGCAGCTATTAACAAAATAGTGAGATTCAAAATAGTAATTTACTTTACACATCTCTTCTAAAACATGTCCAGAATCAAGATATCTGTCAGCAAATAGTACAGCATTGCAACCCACCCTCTCAAAATTCTGAAAGAACAGATCAAGGAATTCTCATCCCTGACAAAACACAAACCTTAGTAGCAGAGCATATTATTTCCACCATGTAAAGCAGCTGTAAAATATTATACAGCCATGGAGAAGCCATATGATCTTGAGCTCTTAATCCTTGCACAAGCTTAGGCAGGAAAAGAAGAATGAAGTGTGTATGCTATGACTATCTGAGTTGCATTATGTATTTAGTGTGATTGCTGCCATTTTCCTCTCCATCATCATCATCATCACCTCCCTCCCTACTCCTGCCATGCCTCATCCTCCTGGAATGTACATCTCCAGGCCCATGTGTGGTATGGAGAGCTCTTTGACTCCTTTGCCCGCGGACTCACTAACGCTTCTCTCCCAGGCAGTGAGAATGCCTTGTCATACTTGAACCACAAGTGGATTCTGGATTCTCCCGCTTGGAGTTCATGGATGTAACCTGGCAGCAACCAATCTATATGTCTTCTGTAAATGATCCTCCAAGGGTTTACCTGTAGCAGTGCTGTCATGCTCCCAGGAATAATCACAAGGTTTGTGTTCATTTTTGTAAGTCTTTATTCTGTGATGTGCCCTTGAAGCCCAGGAAGCTCCAGCATTGTCTATAAATCTTGTTAAAAGGGTGTGGGTTGCCTGTTCCACACAGCAAAAAAAGCTATTTTTCAATTATTTAGATACTATTCATCTTGTTCCTGAAGCCTGGTCAAAACTTCTGGTTTGACATTGTGCTTTGTTATAGAGTGAGGGATGGTGGCAATTTTCCTGCCTGTGCTGTGGCCACTTCCATGAGGATGACTAGGAGGTGGAGAGAGGGTGGTTTTGGTTTGCTTTCTGGTAGTCTGATGATTAACAGTTGCTGTGTCTTTGCATGGTAATTTTTGGTAATGTGTATAAAGGAAAAAGAAAAGGGTGTTTTGTACGCTTACTGTATTTGCTCAAATACGTAACAAGAGTATAAAGCAAAATATGATGTTGAAATGCCTCTATTTTTTTTGCACATAGCTCTCATGCCTGCAATGCTTTCTTTACTGAAGCTGGGCTCAATGTTACATTGTTATTACATACCTGTCACTTTGAATTGCTTTTTGGGCTGTGTAGGCGTGAATTCATTCCTAATCTTTTCATATCACCACCCATGTGAATATCACCTTGTGTTTGCTCTGTGCCGTCAAATGATCTCATATGCTGCTTGCGTTTTCTGAAAACTCTGCTGCATGATCAACACATTAAGTAACAGACTGAAAGGCTTTTCTGCAGGTTTTTGTTTGTTTACTGTGAGACACTGATTTAGTCCCGTCCTGTATTCTAGTTTGCTTTGTGGTGTTTGGTTTCTTTTCCTCTGCAGTTCATAATGGCCAATTCAGATTTGAATTGCAAGTTTGTTGCACTTGGTTGCCTGCAGTACTTAGTAGTGGATAATTAGTGATGATACAAAAGATGGAGCATACATGGAGTGGCTCTTTCCCTGTAAAAAACCTCCACCTTCCAGCAATCCCTGGCTCAAGGAATTTGTTTGCTGAAGTACCTGCATGCTTCATAGCCTCTAATGGATGCTTTCTGCCTGACTTGTGTTTTTCTTTTCTGTACTAAGCAATACTCCTGGGCTGTACAATTATTTCTGTCATGCAATTATATATATCATTCAAAGAAGTACTTAGCTGAGTTTGCTCCAAACATGTTGCTTGCCTTCATTTCGTTCTTCTGAAATTTCTGTCGGTGTGAAACCATTTACCTCCCCCTTTCCGATTGCTGATGGCTGTAGAGATCCCTGGGCTGATTCCCCACTGCTAATTCCTTTCCGAGGTCTGTTTCGTCTTGCGCCATGAGGAACCAACTCATCATTGTCATCACAGGTGGTGTTTTCTGTACCAGTCTAATCCTGCTATCTTCCTTTTGGGAGGGGATGGCCAGAGCCATAACCAGGCCGTATTCAAGAGCATTAAACAAAAGATTTTCTAGCAGCCCTCCATGGCATTGCCTCACGCTGCAGGCACTCAGAAGAAACCTCAGGTGGTAAATGGAGCCTGACTGCAGACCACAAGCCTCTTACTTGGTCCCTCTGAATTGCCAAAGCAGCCAAAAAATGCCCCAGCCATGTGCAAATGCAGATTTCCATGCTGGCTGGGGGGGACAACCAGTGTGTCCACAAGAGAATAAAACAACTCTCTTGGGGCTCTCTGTGCAGGGGGTTAGGCCTTCTCCTGTGTTTAAGTTGTCAGACCTTTGCAGTGTTGAGTTTAAAACAGAAGTTTACCTGGGTTTTTTTCCAAAATCAGGTAAATTCTGGCTGTCAACATCAGTTTGAATCACATTTCTTGCTACGAAGAAATCAAATCCATAACCAGCTCTTCTGAGCATTCAAAAATGCTAAATGAATCTCTGAAAAGTAAACATCGCTCTTCAAATGAAAGGTTTTGCTTCTCCTATTAACTGTGTAGTAAAATCTCTGCAGTAGTCACAAGGAGCACAGAGAGGGGTTGTTTTGTATTCAGTAGATAAGAATGAGCTAGGCTTTCCTCCAAATCTTTGTTGCAGTGAGGGATTTTTACTTAGAAATTCACAAAGACTTAATTGTACAGATTCCCAGCTCCTGAGATACCTCTTATGGTTGTTTGTTTCCACCATAAATGGTTTAAATGTTTTTGGTTTTTTTTTCCCTTTCGTTTCAGACTGGACTGCCAGCCATGATGGTTTTAGGAGCTTTAAAGATCTCTTTAGAAAACAGTGTCTTATTTTTTTTTCCATCCTGCTTTACAAAAATGCACTTTGAAATTGTAACATGAAAAAAAAAATCATGGATTTTGTTAGGAATGGAATAGGTTTGTGATACTGAGTGACAGGAATTAAATCCTAATGCTCATAAATTCTCTAGCAGAGTTCCCAGGGAATTCACTATCCCCAGGACTTCCTAAATGTAGGCCTACCATACACCTGATGACATTTTCTTTTTGAGGGAACTGGTAAGAGACTGCTCAGAGTGACCCATTCCTGGGAAGTGCTGCTGGGGAGCTCAGGATGCCAGCTGGGCAGGAGGAGGTAAAAGCATCTGTTGGGTGGTTTCTAACATGCGGTAGAAAACCTTGCAGTTGTATGCAGAGGATGGGTAGAGAAATAAAGTGCAAGTTCAACAGCTGGTCAGTGTATCTAACTACAGGTGTGTCATATCACACAGTTTGGAGATGCACATTCCTCCTCGATTAGCTGAATGAGCAAATCCTCAGTGATTAGTGACCAGAGGTTGCTGAGAGGCAGATTTGGGGTTTGTGCCTCTGTTCAGCAGATTAGAGGTACCAAGCTGCGTAGAAGGTCTAGGACAGCTGGAGTTATTGGGGTGAGTAGCTTCTGTCCTAGGAAAATACAGTGAGATAGAAATGGAGAAAATGGGAGTTTAATGGCTTATTAGTGTGGGAAACAGAGGAGTAAAAATTTCTGCAGAGGATGGAGGGTTTGATTTACAGCCCTGGAAGAAGCTTGGGCTGGTGTGATGACAGAGACATATAGACCTTAAGCAAGAGAATTACAAACCTGTGTTTCTATAGTTATAAGTAAGAATATGTATTGGGTGTTATGGTGAAGGGTTTTAAGTATGGTAATGTGATTTTAGAGTTTAAGCTAAGAATTTAGATGTTACAATAGAAGTATATGTGTGTACGTGACCTAAAGAATTACTGGTTAAGAGACAGTCGCATTGCAGTAAAAAGTACTACAGGTGATAGGTCATAAAGTCAAAACAAAGTTTCGTGTTAGATGCTTATTGGACTAGAAAGTTATAAATTGCCATGTAATCTCGAGTCTTGTGACTTTTTCCTCATTATGGCAACTTGTTAATAAATCTCACGACCTCCGAGGCTGATGCCTTGTTTGTTATTTTAAGTACAAATCGTCTTATCGATGCAGTCCCATCCCTTATCAATGAACGTCAGCAGTATATGAATTAAATTGAAGTGATAAGCAGAGAAAAAAGAGAAGTAGAGCTCTACATATTAGCAATAGTGCAATTGAGCTACACAAACAGGTGCATCAAATGCGTGTCTGAACAGGGTTGTGTCAAACCAGGGTGCTGCTCAGCTACGTTCCAAGCAAACATGGCATCTCCAGACCCAGTCACCAGCAGCTGAGTAACACCAGCTTTGGCCCTTGGATGTGTTGTCTTGATTACTTGTCAACAATTGCTCCTTCAGCATTATTCTGTGTTAGCTTCTGCTCTGAACGAGCCACTTTTGCTAGGAAAGTGTCTGTTTCTTCTAACATCCCAATGAGAACAAAACCATATTTCGCAGAAGCTGCCAGTAGCCAGAAGACAGCAGCAGTAACCAGCCCAGGGTTCCACAGCTCCCAAAGGCTGCAGGTTTTCTTTTTTGTTGTTGTTGCATGGTTTTCTCTCCCCTAGAGTTCCTATGATTTAAGGATAGCTGCAGAAAAGGAAATTTTTGCCCCTTCTACTTCAGATCTCAGTCAAGTCAGGACTTTGTCCTTGCTGTCAGATAAGGATTTCCCAGCCCCACCAGTGCAGTGCTGTCTTTGGAGCTGTCTCTGTCCAGCTGTCAGCCGGGCGGCTGCAGCAGCAGCATTTTGTGTCACAGCAGGCAATATTGAAAGACATGTGTTGCCCATTGTTGAAAAGTTAGGTGAAGGCTGCTACGAAATACATGGAATAAAAGATAAAAAAGATCTGCCACAGCATTTCTTATATCTTTTATTTATTTTTCTACAAACAGGCAGCCTGAGACAAAGCAAGAATGAGGAATATGATCCCAAGGCATTTCGTGTTCAGATTCCTTTCTGACGAAGAATAAATCATTTCAGCCCAACCGTGCAGCTGTAATAGATATAAAAAACCCCACCAAAAAACCCCAAAACAAGTGCAACACAAAACTAGTAATAAAGCAAGGTGTTGGGGAAGGGTCAGGCTTACAGAGAATTCATTCTCTTGGCTTCAAAATGCATGCAGAACTCAGACTTTCTTTCAAGACATGGTGGAAGATACAGGTCAAAGACTGCAGTGTTTTTTCAAACTATTTGCTAGCCATGGCTGTATCAATATACAGTTCAGGTGGGCTGAAGGAAGATGCATTAGAGTAAGCTGCTTGTTTTTATCAAGTCATTCCCATAAAATTGTGTCCTTGCTCGAACCCATGTCCTACTCAGCTGACCCTGTTATTGCAGTCTGGATTAATTCAGACCCTATATCTTTCTGTCTTTGCTGCCAGTAAAGCACTGTCACCATGGTCTCTCAAGAACAGTTTGACAATATTACATGTACTTACTTGGCTGTCATGCTCCTGGTTTGTTAATTTTGGTATTATTGCTTTGGAAGTCTTACTTTTAAATTATTCTCAATTGCAAGAATAGATAACTTTCGACGTTAATTTGCTACAGATATTTCAACCAAGACTTTTATTACTCATAAGTCGCTTGAAAAAGGCCATGTGAAAATTTTACCGCTCAGATGACAGGTATTATCCCTTTATTCCTATGTGATGCTAGAAGAATAGACTGTATTTGTAATGACAATCTGGTGCTCCCCACAGTGCAGCAAGCTATTTTATTAGCTACCTCCAGACAGCTTTATTAATTGGACTGTCCTTCAGACAGCCAGTGGTGAAGAATGTGTTCATAACACAGCTGACAATATAAATCATAACAGTATTTTTCAATTTGTAAAATTTATTTCAACTCACCTGCTGTCTTCCTCTGGGGCAGAACATAGACATGCGTAATACTGGACATATGCACACTTATTGATCTGGAGGCCTCAGGATTATGGAGAGGTGCTAAACATTTTGTAGCTTCTTTGCCCACAGCTATTTTGCGCAACACAGAAGCAATATCCTGCAATCACAGTGAAAGTTGTGGTCTGAGGTAGAGCATTACTTCTTGAAAACTAGTGATTTTCTTCTCAAAAGTCATCCTTTAAGTCTTCAAAGGTTTCTAGTGGTAAGGAATTATAAAGACTTTCTATATAACCTGAAAGATGGTGGATTTGACAACGTAGCAGAATAGCATTATGATGGAACACCATTTCACTATTAATGATTCAATGAAATATGAAATATCCAGCCTTTATTTTAGGTAAATATATTTGACCAGCTGTAGGCTTAAAGCCAGAAGTGTTCAAAATAAGGTTTCAGTTCCAGGAGCATCATTTCCAGCAAAAGAGCTTTCTTCTCACACCATGTTTACTCAGAGAGGTTGCTCTGCCCATTCTTGGCTTTTATATGTGTCAGTGCTCATAGTGCTGTTAGTTTATCCCAAGCTGTGTCTCCACTGACTCCATATGTGAGTCCATTGACCAAGATCCTCCAAGTAAAGCTAGCTTTATCACAGTGACAAGTTTTTCCCATATCTGTAGGGCTCTTTGAACAGCAAGAGCTAATGTAAGCAGCTGGTGGAGCAGTATTTGTTAATTGTTTCTCATAATGTCACTCTTATAAGTCATTTAAATAAGTTTTTGGTGTTACCGTATGAGCACAGTGCAGAGTTAAACCAGAAACCTTCAAGGCTGGATGCTGACTACCTCAGAAGTTTAAATGAGTTCTGCAGTAATTAAGGACAAACCAAAAAATATAACTCCAAAGGTAGAGCATCAAACTCAGAAAACTCATAAACCAGAGTCTGCTGCAGGCTGGAAGGATATCCATTGATGGACTTGGAGATATTTGTCTAGATGATGCAGTGCAGCCTTTCTTATATGTGGGAGGATAAATGTCCCTGTCAACCCAAACTGTTTGTGCAGAGTCATTTGAGCTGAGAACCATTCCTTCAAATGCAAGACACCCTGGACTAGTCTAGGAAAAGGTTCTAGTGAAAGTAGTCTTTCTTATTGAATGACATAGAGAAGTTAATTTCTAACTGCCAATTTTCTAACTTCCAGTCTTTTTCCTGGGCTAAGCAATACCCTGTATGAGTACAGTCATTTTGCCCTCATAGTGTCATTCATAAAATTCTGCACACGCATTGACACATTAATGTACCTTCCAGAGGCTGGTCGTGACCTGTGTATTTTCCAATCTACTTAGAGCAGTTGTTATTATTATGATTATATTTAATCAATTAATATCTTAAACTATCAGATTCCATTCTCAGTGGAGTAGTCCATGCTGTTTAATTGCAACCAATACACGGGAAAAATGTGTGAAAAATAAGGAAGTGCTGAGTTAAGAGGGGGCTACTTAGCATTAAATTGCTAGTCTAATAAAATTATCCTCCAGCATTAACAAACTTTATCATTTTACTTCGCTTGCTTCAAAATTTCAGAGTTATATTCCTTTCATCTCAAATCAATACCTCAGTGCAATGTCATAAACCTCTTTTATTTCCAGGATCAAATCATGTAGTCAGCTATATACTTTTATAGACACCTAATTTAAGAAAAGTATTGACAAAATCCAATGTGTATGTAGTGAACTTCATTGTTGCAGGTCATTTGTCTCTATTCAATAACTCTAGTACCATAGTAACCTCTATATTACGTTGCTAGACATAGTAGAGATATCAGAACTATGGTGAATCAGTGATGGGGGTGTACTCACCCCACTCCAAAGTAGGATTTGAGATTTAGTTAAGTCTTTCCCTCAGAACTTTGATAAAATGTCTAGATCTGAGGAGGAGTTGAGAGTGATAATGTCATTTGCCTTGACTTTAAAAAGAAGTGTCTTTCAGAACATACTTGTGCACAAGCTGTGATGTTATGTCTGGATGTGTGTGCAACTAGAGGTGTAAAAAACTAGTTGGATGATCGGGCTCAGAGAATAGTGGTTAATAATTCATATGGGGTTGCCAGTAATGAGTTGAACATTGATTTCTTCTGCAGAACAGAGACTTTCTTTTCCTTTGTCCTCTGTTATTGCAGTGCAAAAATGCTACGTGGGGTTAGTGGGATTCTTGAGAATCAATGTGTTGAAACTATTGCAGAACGGGAAATGCAGTTGTAGAGCTACATCTGAATTCGGAAGATCATACGTCAATTTTTTCTCTCGAGGCTTTCAGCAACTTTGTGCAAATTATTTCATTTCTCTGTATTCCCCTCAGCTGTGGTAACTTAAGCCAGGCAATTTAATGACAGGGTAATGGTGGGCAGCTTGCCTTGGAAATAGATTAGGGACTGATCCTTCAAGCAGCTCTGCAGGTTGATCTGAGGGCAATTTACCATTTGCAGCTGCATGGGTGATGGAAGTGCTGTAACTGATTTAGCAGAACCTGAAAAGGGAAATTAATGCAAGGCCTAATTCATCACTGCTGTTCTGTGTTCTGCTGTGACATGCATGAATTACTGTACAATGTACAGTAGAACATTGCTGTTATTCTACGCATAATCTAGGTATAGAGTGATGATTAGTAATACTTTACTGTCTTGAATTGCCCTTAGATTAAAGAAAAAGTCCCAGTCGGTGGATATTAGTGGGCCAGGATGCAACCCGGTGGCAGCTGAAGCTCAGACACCTCAGCCCAGCAAACCTTTACCTGCCACTCAGACAGCAGCTTCTGAGGAGGAACAGAACAACACTACAAACACCCAAAGGCGCAACCCACGGAGGAGTGATTTGAAGAGATATTACACCATTGGTGAGTTTTCTTTCACAGAAAAAAATCAAATACACTTGTTACAAAAGCAGGGTCTTACTGTTTATTTGTGGTTTATTTCTTTTGCTTAATCACAGCTGGCTACTAAGTTTACAAATGCTCACAGTGAGCAATAAGTTATATCTTAGTGCTGATGTCAAATTACTCTAAAGAATTAACTTGCTTTATTTACTTGGATTCTTTCTCACTCCCTTTATTTTTTTTTATTCCATAATTAGAAGTGCTGAAGAAAGCATAAAAGCAATTTTGAAAGGAATGCTTTAGGAAGAATGTAATTCTTACAATTGATTGCATTGGAATTTTGGCAGAGGTTGTTTAGAAGACTCCTGGTTAGAAAGGATTTCCAGTTTGGTATGGGAGGAGGGATACTGCGTGTGAAGAACTATTTAGGGGAGCTTATCGGTATCTTTCTCCAAATATTTTGGTTCCCTGGATCTTCATCTGGGATGTTAGCATCTCCATGAGTCTTATCAAACCATCTTGGGCACCCTGGAACATGCTTTGCAGCTTGCTTCCCCATAAATCATTTTGAGATTGTGCCTGACTCCTTTTGGCAAGGCTGGAAGGGACCACAGTGGGTCATCTGGTCTGATCTCCCTGCTCAAGCATGCTCATCCCAGAGCACATGACACAGGATTTTATCCAGATGGTTCTTGACTATCTCCAGTGAGGGAGATGCCACAACCTCTCTGGACAATCTGTTCCAGTGTGTGGTCACCTGCACAGTAAAGAAATTCTTCCTCATGCTCAAGTGGAACTTCCTGTGCATCAATTTCTGCCCACTGCCTCTTGTCCTATTGCTTGGCAATAGTTTGTGAGCTGTTGAATTATTGCAGTATAATGTGATCGTTCCTTCTGCTCCAAGGGAACTATTTGCACTTCTTTAACTTGTCTAAAAGGTAAAGAAAAATGTGTTTCCTTAGACATCTTTCTTTGTGTTATGTCTGATCCCTTGAAGCTGGTTGTCGTTGTAAGTTATGTTGCTTTTAAAGAAGGAAGCTTCCTTAGCAATCTGTCCATTTTAATAATGAAGTCTGTATTTCAAGTGGTGAATGATTGTATGTGTTTGCATTTTTTGATTCCCGAAATTTTTGCTCTGTGGTATTTTTTCTCATCTTTTCTCCAAATGATCTTACAGGAATATCAAAGATAAGCCAAGATTGCTTTATACATGAAGCAGGATTTGGAATGGGGGTGGGTTTCATACGAGTAATAATGAAAGTAGAAATCCATCACATCATCAAAGTGAGTTCTTAATCTAATTCAGTATTAAAACATATTATTGGCAAATTGACCATAGTTTAATATTCTTCAGTGAGCACCCAAAACACAGTCTGCATATGGAACTACAGATTAAGGTTTATGTTTATCTACTTGTTAAATTTGACTCACTGAAGTTTCTTTTGGGAATTCTTACACAATCCTTATAATGTGAAATCTATGTGTGCTTCGAGTGATCACAAGGTCTGAGCACTACTTGCTCGGGATGTAACCTCTGTGTTGGAATAACTGAATGTTGTTCACATATTTGAATAATTTGTTTGGGTATTGTGCAGCACATCATTCAACAGACTTGTTGACTGGAAAAGGCCTCTGAAGGTTGTATAGTCTGGTGTCCTGCTTGAAGCGGGACCTCAGCCAACACCAAATAGAACAGCCAAGGCTTTGTCTTGCTGAGTTTTGACAGTCTCCAGGGGTGAATACTCTACTGCCTCTGCCTATCGTACTGGAACATGGACAGTGTGTCCATAGACAACAGCATTCATGGGCAACTTGCCCATAAACAGATGCTGATGTTAGTGAACAACAGTTGTGGACCCTAGGGAAGTGTGAGGGGAACAAACCACAGAAAGTGGCCAAACTTACAGGTTTTTTTCAAACATCATCTTCTGTTATCCTTGTACAGAATATTGGGTGAGTCCAGAGCTGTCTGGACTGACCTGGTATGGGAAATGTGTTGGTTTTCTGTTCTCATACAGACAGCCTTGTCTATGTAACTTGTCTAAGCCACAGAGGTTAAGTTGCTAGAGCCAATATTACTGCATCATGTTTGACTTTTTCTGACAGGCAAATTAAAGAGACAAGAGTCTCCCTGTATCTTCTCAAATGTTTGATGGCACATGTTCCTGATGATTGTGAAAATGGATGGTTTAATCTTGGACAGCACAATATATCAGATGAGCATTTTTACTGTACTGACTGGGTTGTTCCAATATTGAGTCTATGGCTTTGATAACCTGAGAGAAGGAATAATTATCTTCTTAGAGCATATGTTAATTTATGACCTATATCACCCTCTTGACTTAAAAGAAATTTTCTGTGACTGGTCTCAAAAATAATTCCTAATAGTTAAAGTCTAATCAAATAATTTGTTACTTTCTGAGGATGAATGTACGGACACACCTGTAACAGACCCGTACTCTAAAACAGAAAAAAGACCACATTCCTGTGATGTGTTGTGTATGATTGGCTGTTATATAGCATGAACAAGCACATTAGATCTGTTGCTGACTTAATAGTTACAAAGAGGTTTACCTTGCTTAGCCCTTGTTTTCATGTTGTTCTGCTAAAAGCAACCTGTGTTCAAGATCAAGTAGATGGTTTAAGAAATATGTTAGAAAATTAATACTCTCAGCTGACTTCTTTCATTTTAAAATGAGTATTCTGTTGCATTAACCTCAGAAGAAATTGGCAAATGACAGTGTTTATGGCAGTGAGTAACTGAGCTTGAGCAAACAAGTGCCAAATGTGTTTCGTTTTACTCTCTTGTTCCTTAAGAATTTATTTTAAGTAATTATCATGATGTGTAAAGATAGATATAGATATGACAACTGAGTTCAAATATATAAAAAAGGTATCACATCTATATTCAGACTTGTGCATATATACTGTTTGTGTTTTAAAATGGAACTCAGCATCACATTGCCTGTTAAATAAAAACTTAACTTCAAGGCCTGGCTGAATTTGTTAATATCTGCCCATTTTATTAAATAGCCGTGCAACTAGCGATTATGTATAAAGAAATGTGTAACCAGTTTTACTTTATAAATGCATGGAAAGTATTAAAAAAAATTAAGGTTATTTTAAAAATATGTGTTTTTTTGATTTGGCTATGCAGGATGCACTTCAGAGATCTCTATATAAATCACTCTGCTTTGCAGATCCAGAGATGTGAGCATTTACCTTGCACACATATGCTTTGCAGAAGAAATTATAGCAGCTTGTGTATGCTTGCAGCTTCTGTGAGTAGACACAGGCAATTGTCTAAGAGATTGTGTTGCTAAAGGCTCTCTAGCATCAGAATATTTTAAATTTTTTTTGTGCCACCTTATGTGTACACAGATTTATTCAGACCTTCCAAAATTGATTGTGTAATGAAGAAGGAATATCTGGTAATTCCAAGAGATTTTAAAATTTCATCAGCACTGCTCCTACTTTAGACAGCTATAAACAAGTCACTTATTTTGCATTTCGTCTTTCCCACAGACTACACTTCAGGTGCTTTCCAAACTTAGTGAGTCTAGTTGCACTTTTTAAAAGTGGGGGGAAAGTAGGTAAGAAAGAGAAGAACTGATAGGAATAGGCAATGGGGAACAAGTTGTGTGCTTAGTTGAAATGAAATAAAAAATGGAGAGTCAGTGAGGGGGAGAAATAGCTCTTCCATATGGCAGGCTCAGCAGGCAGGAAGGCTCCAGCACCTCCAGTGCTGAACTGGTGTGAAGAAATTGAGTGGGAACCTCTAGATTAATAAGATGAGTGTAGGAAAAACAGTCTGCATGGTGGGTTGGATGAAGTTTTTTGGAGAACTCTGGAAACAGCACCCGAGACACTTAAAAATAAAAACCTAAAATTAGACTTTTTAGATGCTTCAGGCACTTAAAAATTCAGGCCACTTTTTTCTGAAGTGCTTTTTGTTAAGCAACTCCCTCAAAAGAGAAAAAGAGAGTTCCTGGGTCTCCAGCACTTTGAGAAGGGGGCTGGAATATTATACAATGGAGAATGATACGGGTAACCTGAAATCAAAGCAGGGCTTAATGCCCTATCCAACTACAAGAGCTACAGCCATTCTTAGGTGGCTTCATCACAGCTGTGTTGTTTGTAGGACCCAGCTGAAGGGTTGTAGGACTATACTTCATGGTATGATGCCTCAGGGTATACTTTTAGCAATTTTTTAAGGTGAATGAAGTAATGTTACTCTATAGAGATATGCATTTGAGGTGTATACTCAGCTGTGAAAGCCTGGTGTATAGTGTTTAGATACCTTAGATATCTAAGAGGATATACCCAGTGGACTTCTACCTAATAACTCTGGTTTTGTACATGTAAAAGGCCTTCTTTTGTTCTGTTTGCCATTAAAATAAAGCTGCAGCACTGGTATAGATTAAATTTATGATTTAAAAATAAGATGGTCACATAAAAATGTTTTCCTGATCAGGCAAAAGAAATTATGGAAAAGGACATTAGTTCATGCTAGAAAATGCTATAGTACATTGTTGGTGGGGAGATGAGGAATGCAGTAATTTGTCTTTTATTTTTATTGTATTTTCTAATAAAAGCCTTAATGCAAATGTTGCTGTTCAGGCTCTTGCTGGCACAGCTGATTTCATTTAGAAGACAACTCTCAGCTGCCTCAGGAGACATCTTTTGTTGGTACCTCAGTGGAAGGTGTGGCTGCTACAACTACACATGCTTAGTCGTTTAGACAGAATGCATGAGTATGTATATGCATACATAATATGCAGCTTGAGGACACCTGGGAAATACTAATTGCCAAAGTTCCCTTCCCTACAGTGGTTCATTTTTTAAAAATTTATTTCATGTTTCACTTGTTAAAAAAAAAAAGAGGAAAAAAAGAAACAAGCCCTTTCCTCCTTCATACTCTCTTGCAAATGAGATTAGTAGAATTCTTAACAGAGAAAATATTTTCTGCTAGCTTGACCTTGCCGTATTAGTACTCGGAATTAACTAATACAAAATCAGTGTGGAAGAGAAATTAAGCTTTTGGGATAAGCAAGTCTGAATAAATACATATTAACTGACAAAGTTTGCAAAACAATTGTCTAGTAGCTAATACCAAAGTGGTAACTGAGAAAAGACTGATTTTCATGTGGGTTCCTAATCTTGTTTGTAAGAGACAAAGTTTCAGTGGGTAGTCACTTTAAATTTAGCTGGGATTAGTTTAGTCATAGAATCACAGAATGGTTTGAGTTGAAAGGGACCTTAAAGTTCATCCAGTTCCAAGCCCCTTGCCACAGGCAGAGACACCTTACACGAGACTGGGTTTCTAAAAGCCCCATCCAGCCTGTCCTTGAATACTTCCAGGGGTGGGATGCCCACACCTTCTCTTGGCAATCTGTGCCAATGCCTCACCGCCCTCACAGTAAAGAATTCTTTCTAGTATCTAAACCAAGCCTCTTTTAGTTTAAAGCCTTGTCCTGTCACTACATGCCCTTGCCAAAAGTCCCTCTCCATCTTTCTGGTAGGCTCCCCTCAGGTATTGGGAAGTTGCTGTAAGATTTCTCTGGAACCTTTTCTTCTCCAGGCTGAACAACCCCGACTCTCCCAGCCTGTCTCCATAGGAGAGGTGCTCCAGCCCTGGGATCATTTTGGTGTCTCTCCTCTGGACTCCAGCAGGTTCCAGAACTGGAAGCAGTACTCGAGGAGGGGTCTCACAGAGTGCAGTAGAGTGACAGAATCACCTCTCTCAACCTTCTGGCCACACTGCTTGTGATGAAGCCCAGGATGCATTTGGCTTTCTGGGCTGTGAACCCACATTGCTGGGGCATGCTGAGCTCCTTGTCAATCAGCACCCCCAAGTCACTACTAGTAATTTAGTACTTCTAAATGTGTTATTGTGGAAAGAAGATGGATATTGCAAAGAATTTAACACATAGAAATATAAGTAATAACTGTTCCCAAGAGTTATTACTAATGCACAAAGCAGTATAAAACAGTGGTTATAAAGTGAGAATATAATAGAGATGATTTTATGGGGAAACCTAAAACATAATTTTTTTTCAAGTGATTAATAAATCCATTCTTCTTCTTGCGAAAGGGAGAACTAAAGGAAAAGTGATCAGCTACTGTTTAATGGATATAATTATACCTAACCGTTGTCCTACATGCTTTCCAGTGAGTCTATTTAAGCCATGACTGTTACAATGATTTGGAAGCATAAATAAATATATTGTTTACATATGCAGTAGATTAATTTTCTTTCTGTTTGCATACATTCCAGTTTGCTTCCATAAAAATATTACTTACTTTTAAATATGTCAGAACTATCTGTTTAAATGTGAATTCATACACATTTATTACTGAACTTATATGGTGTCACAGAATCTGCCAATATAAAATTATTGTGTGGCACTAATATCAGTTCAAGTGGTGATTTCATATCTCAGATCTCTCACCCTGATGGAGCTATTGTGGTTTTTTTTTTTGGCGAGCACCTGTGAGGGAGCTAGTCAGACATTACAATGAATCTGCTATTGGGCTCAAAACTGGAAAAGGACAACAATGATATTTATACCTGACAATATAAACTTATTTACAATCAAGCTGAGAGTCTTATGGACTTTACCTCATGGGACTACCCTCTATTGTAGTCACTGTTTAAAAACAGGGTTAGGGGGTTGCATCTTACCTTCTCCTCTAAAATAAGCATAGAACTTGTTCGAAAGACAGACATTGTGGCTTGTGGTCCTCTTGTTTTCGGTGTGCAAATCCCCTCCTGCTCTGTGAGGTTTTATTTGGGACACTCTAGAAAGACCTTATTCTTTTTAGAAGACATTATCTGATATTTGGTGTATTTACTGTAGAGAGGTTTTCCTGCAAAGAATACTTCACTTTCTTTACAAATAATGTTCTTCTTATCATTTGGCCATTGAGTATATTTACTTCTACTCTTCTGCATAATTGAATGTGGTTCCTTTTTTGTAGTAGCTTCCAAATTACTTTGCTCATTTGTTGCTAATAGTAGCAAAGCACATAACTTACATAGGTAAATTAGTTGTTAGGTAGGTGGTGGAGTTTGGTGCAGTAGGTGCTGTAAATTTTAGCTGCATCTTCTGCCTTTTGGAGAAGGACAGACGGGAGACAAAGCTGCCAACTCTGTCTCGGAGGATCCAGATGCTGTTCGGACACATTTGCAGAGTCTGACTCTGTCCCATTCACAGCACTTAAAATTTCTTTATTGAACACTCTACTTTTTGAGAAGCATCATTCTGACTGCCTTCTTTCAAATATGATCTCAGAAACTTTTAGAGGAGGAGACCATTTTCCTAGCACCTCATTACCTGTTTGTGAGTGATAAGGAAAGGGAAATAATTTGTGGAATGTGTGGATAATAAGGAAAGTGTCTCTCATAGCAACTGTAACTATGCAAAATTCTTACTCGTTCAACCTTTCTGAAGATTTTTATTAGTGATTCAGATCACATAGCTACTCTGGATGAGCAAGCAAGCATTTATTCATGTCTTTGTTTTTCTCTTTTTTAGTATTTCAAACTTGGAGCCATTACAAGCCGGTTTTTAATGCTGTATCCTTCTTTTGTCCTTTACAGATACTCTGCATATCCTTTGAATATAAATGAGTTCTGAGCTGTAGAGACAGCATCCACCAGAAAAGTGATGCTCATTAATGTCCTTTCATCTCAGTATTTCCCTTTTCTCAGCATCTGGTTTTGGTTTTAATCATATAGAATGTTATCATATCATCTGCTGAGTCATTTTGGGCAAGAAATATTTCAGGATTTTCTAATTTTCTTGCTTTACATCAGGATAAAGATGAAATCTTTAATAGTCCTATAGGCAAGCTACTCAGCTTGCAAGATCAGCTGATCATGTGTGCTCTTGGGATAGTAAAATTTCAATCTCTGGGGGAAGAAAAAAAAAACTATTTGACCCTTAAGCTCTCAGCTGATAGAGGTTGCATCACCCTCAGTCTCTCTCTCATTGGACATCTTCTGTAGAAGAGAAAAATGACTGAAAAAAAGGCCATGATTTCTAACACAGTATGCCTTGAGCACCAGTCTTTTGAGTCCTGTAAAACAGCAAAGTCCTCCTCCTAACAGTGCAAGAGCAAAGAAGGAAAGTATTGATTCAGTGCTGAAATAGCTGAGTGATTTAGTGATAGCAGAGGCAGATAAGACTGAGGCTTTTGAATCTGGAGACAGAGTTCTGGGAGCACAATTATTACTGTTAGTGGAAAAGGGCTAAGTCAGTGATTTTGAGAAAAAGTGTGATCCATAGGAGTTCATGGGACCCAGTGGAATACATAGTAAGGATGATGAAGGAGCTGCTGATGTCATTGTGAGTCTCTTATTGTTTAAAGGTCATGGAGATCATGGGAGGCCCATGACATCTTGGAAAAGGCAAATGCTAGATCCCTTTTCAAAAAGGGCAAGAAGGATTTTCCAGGGCTGTTCCACAGACTGTTCAGCTTCACTTCTAATGTTCATTGTCTTCCAGAGCACCCCTCTGTCCGTGTTGGGGCACTATGGCCAAGGTGGTTGGACTACTTCACGGCTGGAAAAACCTCAAAAGGCAGCAGTCACCAAGATCATCAGGGGCCCTGTGAGAAAAGACTGAGGGAACTGGAGAAGGGACATGTTGAGGGGCACCTTACAGCAGCCTGTTGCTATCTCCAAGGAGGCTGCCAATGATATCAGATTGATGTCTGGTAGTCTGCTCTTTGCAGTGGTGCAAGGCAGAACGACGACAGACAACTGGCCCAGATTGAAATATAAGAGGTTTAGGCTTGAAATAAGGAAAAACTTTTTTTCCCCAGTGCATGAGGATGATACAAAGAGGTTGTGCAGTCTCTATCTTTAGAAGTTTTTACAACCCAACAACTCCTTCTATAAGTAAAGGGAATGTTAGCACACCAAAATACCTGTTGTGATTATTCGTATTTTATTCATTCTGAAGTGAAGTGTGATGTTTTCATACAGCTTGATAATTCTATATAGCTAAAAAAAAGCACTAAAATTTATTATAAAAATTTGGGGGTTTTTTAAGTTAAAAAAAAGTTTAAGGTAGCTGAATTTTTCTGATTCTCCCCTCTCAGGAAAAAAAAAAAAGAATGTTTAAAATTTCTTAAAATGTCATGGAAGATCTCTTGGCCCAAGGGGAGTGTGATATTTCTTTTTTAGGGATTGTTTCAGTTCTCTGTGTATTTATATCATAAAAGCCATGATTTTGCGGCATTAATCAGAAACTCAACTTTATTGATGGTATCAAATGTCTTCATATGTTTTTTTACTTGTTCCCTTAAACTTTCTTTAAATCCACAAAAAACCCTGCAGAGATGAGGGGTGTGGGGGTGGAAAAAGATAATATGGAAAGGATCAAACCACAGATACTGCAGGTAACCTCAGTTTGGAAAGCGACTTCCTGACCCTTAGAAGCTAACACTGAGATGGTGAATGAAGCCAGTGAGTTTCCCTCTGATACCATGATGATTTTTTTGCCTTTTTCATAAACCCCTTTTATACGCTTTTTACATACCCTTTCATATAGTTCTTTTGTATCTGTAGTGCTTTTAGCCCGCATACTTGTAATTCCTTAAGTTAGATAACTAGCACAGACCTAATATTCTGTTAAGCCAGGAGACCAAACGTCCCAGAAGGTTCGCAGTTAGAGGTCAGAGAGCCCTAGAAACCAAGGTTCCTTCTAGAACACATCTTGTAAACTAAGATAGGCCCATCCAGGGGGAAATTCCTCAGGATGGGGGGCTCATTCAAGTCTCCCATTGGGGAATTTCAGATGGATATGCAAATTTGCAAGGCCTATAAATTGTGTACGTGATGTATCGTGCATGTGCATTTTGGTGTGCTTTTTGGCGCATTCCACCCTGACGCAGTGAGTGCACCTTTAAGGATCCTTAAATAAATACTGAGGTAAAACCCTTTTTCCCTTTGACCGTGTCTGGCTTTAATTTTAAGACTGGGAAAAGGCAACACTTCCATACAGCATATATGTGAGCATGAAATCTTAAGATCAAAATCTGATGTTGTTTATTGTGGAATAACTACACTGAAACAGAAGTCAGTCTGGAACAAAGTGGCAGAGTGACCAAATCCAGCTGTGCAGTGACGCTGATCCTGAGAGGCACCACCTGCCTCAGTCTCCACCACCAGTGGCCTGTGCTGATGGGGTGGGACCGTCTCCCTCCTGTGCAAGGAGGTTGTTCACCTGCAAGTCTGGCAATGATCTAATTCAATCCTTTTACACTGTGCCAGAACAGACCTTACCCACTGCCTAATATTTCTGGGTCCTCAACATGAGGGGCTACCAAATGTCTCGCAGCATGCACTGGGCTTCAAACAAGCTTTCATTTTATTTCTTTTTTTTAAACAAATTTTTACCCTTTCCTGTATTCATATTTTCTGATTATTTATTATATTATTTTCCTAGATACTGCTAGATAAATATTGATAGATAAATACATTGCTAGATAAATAAGAGTGAGATGTAATTTTCAGGAGACAGAGATTCTGAGCTAGGATCATGTCCAGGACAGCTTGCTATGAAGACCCTTTTGGATTTTAACAAACCAGCTTGTTATTACGCTTTTTTCCCTCAAAAACATTATGGGAACTGAGTGCTGTCACTAAACCCTGATTTTTGCCTTGAACCAGGAAAAACAGTTGGATTTTATCATGGAGTTTTTGTTCGGTTGAGCATACCACAATTTCCAAGCATTAGTATGCACATAGCAGTATGGAAAGACTTTACAAGCATAAAGTATTCATCATGTACAAAAAATTCTTTTTGTAAATTTAGATACTAATTGGCCAGATATGTTCATGAAAACTAAATAGTGGAAGCAGCCTGCTGTGTTTCCAATGAATCTCATTAATTAATATGCTTGAGAGATTCTTTTAATTTTTTGAAGATAGAATGACAGTCTCTTTCCTCTGCCAGAGGAAATGTGGCAAGCATGATCTGTTCTAAGAGTTGCTGACTTGTAGTTTCTCAGGCACTTTTGCCATACACTTGCTTAGGAACCTGTGTGACCACTTGGGTATGGAATTAAGCGCTTTTGTCGTCTATCTACAGTTTAAATTATGTTTTTCCCTTTTCGTTTGTATGTAAAACAGTGCTGAGGTTGGCTCTTTGATAGTTTGCCAAGTTTCTGATGTTCTTGCTCTGAATAAATCTCAGAGAAAATAGCTCCTCCCTATAGTCATTTTTTGAAACATAAATGTACTAGGAAATAAAATGATGGTTTGAGAAATTTGCTTAAATTCGGTCTACAAACTAAATGACAAGTTCTGTTTAAAAACAAGAAGCTCTCATTTTAATAAAACATGAGACACTGATTGTTCACAGGTCAAGACTTCCTAACATAGCTGCTAATGTTAGCATCAGTTAGGTACTGAAATCTGCTGGGATCTTGGAGAGATACCATCACCAGTGTGAGCCCTGAGAAAATGCTGAATGACACCACTGTTGACTCATAGCTAACAAAAATTCAACTAGTGGTTTGGCCCAAACTCAGCTCCAGTAGAAAAATCCTTGTGGGATTGCAACTACATAATGCACAGTTGAGTTGATTTTGACATTTTTAGTAAGAGTAGAGCAGCTTTCTCATGTTATCTGACACTAATATAAATCTGCACCGATTTCTTGTGATTTTTTAAATCAATATTAAATGCATACATTTCAAACCTGTCAGATAGAAGAAGATAATATCCCAAATGTAAAATATAAAATTTATTTCTTGTTCAATATTTGATGGAAATCAAACCAAGCCAAGCAGTTTGGCCTTCTTTAAATACCACATTTCTCTGCTAGGATTAGTGATGGGATTGTAACTCATCACAAGTAAAAAATATGACAGTAAAGATAGATAATTTGAGAAGTAAAGGGCTCACCTTGAACTCTACATCAGGTTCTTCCAGGAGAGGAGAATTTACTTTTCCCTGACAAGGTGGTTCTGAAGGATTGCCTGTTTAAATGAGAACATGTCCAAGTGGAATTGTGTAGTCTTAGGAATACCATGCCGTTGTTATATGTGATTGTAAATAACCTGCCAGAAAACACTTTCTCCAATAAGCCCCATTAATCCACCTTAAGGTCGATTGGGTTCAACTCAGTGTCTCAGTATTCATTGAATGACGCTTCTGTATTTGATGGTCTTTTAAAAGAAGACCCATCTCCTTCACTGTTTTACTACCATATACAGCATCAAATTGATTTTCGTATTTCATCTATCAGAGACAGAAAAAGCATAGTTTTATTTTCTTTTGCATAATTTTCCAGTTTCTTCTTCAGAGCAATAAATATTTGTCTCTACTCTGCTAAGAACAAGATGCTGCAAGTTCTCTTGAATGATTTAATTTTTGTATTTTTCAAGGAGGAGAGTGTGCTAAATGACAGTTAGGGACAACTTGAAAAAAGGATATTTAATTTTATTTTTTAAACATGAATAGTGAAACTGTCTTACATTGAGAGGGAACAAAAATTCTTTATTAAAATTTCAATCTATATTACTTAGCAAAGAAAGGCTGAAAGATGATTTCATAGAGTTGAAATAAATATGTCTGAGGGATCTATAATTCATCTGAATAAACCATAGGTTATTAAATGCTACTTGGATAAAGAAAGAGGTGCCTGCCTGATCTAGGTAAAGGTGTTTGAGACAAGGAGTGGCAGCACCACAGATATGAAGAATAGAGTGTCAGTGAAGCACCAATACAGGAAGAGAGCAGCAAAAGGCTAAGCCTGCAAATAAATGAGAGTGGAGCCCAGGCAATGAAGAGGAGCGGAGCTATCAAAAATATTCACTTGAAAAAAGCACAATTAGTGATATAGAATGTCAAAAAAGCCCTGTGTCATACCATAATCCAATGTCTGTCAATAAAATCAGTCTTCTCAGATTCTTGTTCTGCTGACAACATTCTTATCCATCACTGTTGGTATTGATGCCATGAAGATTTTTTGCCTTTTTATATACTCTTTTGTGTAGCTTTTATGTGTTCTTAGTGCTTTTTAGCCCACATATTTTTAATTCCTTAGGTTGGATAACTAGCATAGACCAAATAGTCTGTTAAGCCAGGAAACCAAACATCCTGGGAGCCTCGCAGTTGGGGGTCAGAAAGCCCCAGACACCGAGGTCCTCTCCAGAACACATTCTGTAAACTAAGATAGGCCCATCCAGAGGAAAAGTTCCTCAGATGAGGGGTTCACTTGAGCCTCTCTCTCGTTGGGGAATCTTTGATAGATGTCCAATTCCCAAGGCCTATAACTGCATATGCACTGTATCCTGGGTGTGCATTTTCAGTGTGTGCTTCTCAGCGCCTTCCACCCAGACGGAGAGTGCACCTTTAAGGATCCTTAAATAAATACTGAGGCAAACCCCTTCTCCCTTTTAACTGTGTTTGGCTCTGATTTTAAGACCAGGGAAAGGCAACAGTATTAAGACATTTTTAATTTTAAAGAACAGGGAAAGAATCTCTAGGTAATGTACCTTATTAGGTAAAGTACAGAAATCTCATTTCTAATCTACTGATAAGTACTTTGCTTCAGTTATAGTTTTGTAAGGGGGAAAAGGTGGGAACATTTCTCATATTTTAGGTACCCACTGCCTTGTAGACTTATACTTGCCCCTTGCCTACTGTCAGGATGACTTACATGTGAATAGGATGTAAAAATAGAGGGGGAAAACCTAAATATAATTTGATTTTTAGTTGTCAGAGATTTCAGTGGGATCATGTTTTTCTAACCAATGTACCTAATATGTATGAATGCAAAATTATGTATAGTGGTATTTAATCTCATACATTGAAGAGGTATCTGTTGCTTATTAGCATAACTGATGTTTCAGTTTTGAATGTTCTTTAGCTGCCTGTAAATTAGTATACTAATTTATGAATCTATGTATTCTGGAAGATAGAAGATGCAGGCTTGGTGGGTTTCATTTGGGCTTTTTTAGCACAAGGTATAGATTATTCTATCTTTGTTAAAGGAAGCAGTTAAAAATATTTTTTCTACAGACTGGACAGATTGTTAATATTTGCAGTTATTTTCTGGAGGTTGTATTACATGATCTTCATATTTATCTGCTCAGTGAAACAAGTTCCTTTAAAACCATCTGCAGTAATACAACTGCTTTCTTCTGGTATTTGTCCCACTGAAACTTCCCAGGTCTTCAGTTAGCTCGCTAGTGTGTTGCCTATGGTAGAACTATCAGAAATATGAAACTTACGTGCAAATAGCTATTATTTATACCAACACCAGCCTTGAGATGTAGTTTAGATATGTGTTCTTCCCAAATGTCAAGCAATATTTTTAAGTCCAAAACAAAACCCAGTGTCTAGGTCAATTGGCTTCCTCCACCCCAAAGTTTCCTGGGAGGTCCTGTGTGACCCCAGGGTAAATGCAGCACTCCCAGAGCCGAGTGCTGAAAACAGAGATGTAGCAGGCTGTAAAACAGTGCCACCAGGTGATAGCATAAAACGTAGGATTTGCTGCTCCAGGAATTTGGTTCAACTATTATTTGCCGATCAGCTCCGTTGCAAAGCATCATTTTCCTCCCAAGGCTAGTGGTTGTAAATCTTCAGACATAACAAACATGTTTCTGTTATAAGTTCTGTCATGAACACAGTGCCTATGTCAGGGGGCTTTTACTGATTTTTTTTGGGGGGGGAGGGAGGAGGAGGAGAGGAACAGATTGCTTTTGGGGTTCTTTGCAATTTTTGTGGGTATCAGGGAGGAACGTTTTGGTTATGGCAGATAGATCCATCTCTTTGAACTTGTATACTTCTAATATAGCACAGATGAGAGAAGAATCAGGACAATGTTCTAGCAAATATCAGTCTAATGTTATTTTTGTGACACCCCAAGGCATGTGGAATAATTGTTTTAATTGTGACAATGCCAGTGTGAATCTAGGTTATGCATAGGATGATAGAACGTTAAGGGTTGAAAGGGACCTTAAAGATCATACAGTCCCAACCCTCACTTCCCACTACTAAGGTTGCTCAAGACCTCATCCAACCTCAACACTGCCAGGGATGAGGCATCCGCAACCTCCCCGAGCAACCTGTTCCAGTACCTCATCACCCTCACAGCAAATTTCTTCCTAGTATCTAAATTTCCCCTCTTTCAATTTGTGCCTATTCCTCCTTGTCCTATCACTACAGTTCCTGATGACGAGTCCCTCTCCAGCTCCCCTGTAGGCCCCCTTCAGATACTGGAAGATGCTGTGAGGTCTCCACGCAACCTTCTCTTCTCCAGATTAAACAGCCCCAGCTTTCTCAGCCTGTAATCTTCATGGCCCTCCTCTGGACTTGCTCCAACAGTTCCATGTCCCTCTTATGTTGGGGACACCAGAACAGCACGCAGCACTCCAGGTGGGGTGTCACAAGAGGAGAGTAGAGTGGCAGAATCACCTCCTTTGAACTGCTGCCATGCTCCTTTTGATGCAGCCCAGGATTTTGTTGGCTTTCTGGGCTGTGAGGCCACACTGCCGGCTCACGTTGAGGTTTCCATCAACCATCACCCCCATGTCTTTCTCCACAGGGCTGCTCTCAATCACTTCTTTGCCCAGTCTGTGGGTATGCCCAGGATTGGGGTTGCTGTGACCCTGGTGTAGGACCTTGCACTTCACTTTGTTGAACTCATGAGGCTTACACGGCCTCATCTCTCAAGCCTGTCCGGGTCCCTCTGGATGGTATCCCTTCTTTCCAGCGTGCTGACCACACCACACAGCTTGGTGTCACCAGCAGACTTGCTGAGGGTGCACTCAACCCCACTGTCCATGCTGTCCACAAAGACATTGAACAATTCAGCATCAATTAATGCTATCTGAAGGCAAATTTGATTTATGTATGACATCTGTGATGATCCTGCTGGAGTTATTTATGTAGAAAAGTATCTAGGAATGTGATTCCATCTTAGTGGGGAAATATGTATTAATAAAAGAAGGTATTTGCAACTCTGAGGAGTTCTGCAGCCAACTAGTGTCAGTTGTTTGTTAATGCTGTAGATGTATTAGCACAATAAACCTGTTGTCATGCAGTCTACCATCAGAGCAAGAGAAAATTGAATAAACAGAGTCCCTTGCAGTATATTCAGGAAGCACTGATCAAAGTAATACAGAATGATTAAGGATTTTAAATAATTTATTCTTTAGCTGTATTCATGTTTGTTAATAAAAGCAGGGTCTTCAGTCAAAGTATAATTGGATTTCATTGCTTGAAGCAAGCTGCCCCCAAAGCATGTCCCACTCAGGGAAATGCTGTAAGTTGCTAAGTTAATGTATGGTGAAGGAACCAAGGCTTTCAGTTTAATACTTGTATTTCCTCTACCAGAGCTTGCTGTTTCCTGGGGTGTAAGGATATATAAGAAACAGAAAACAAGTCTTCCCACTCTTGGAAGTTACGTTTCTTATTCAGGTGAGGGAGGGAAAATGATGTTTGCCTCCCTCCCTCCCTCCCTCCCTCCCTCCCTC
>VZRV01007667.1:745213-788407 GCA_013398115.1 Falcunculus frontatus
TCCTTCCTTCCTTCCCTCCTTCCTTCCCTCCTTCCTTCCCTCCTTCCTTCCCTCCTTCCCTCCCTCCTTCCTTCCACAGCAAACAATTTATGCAGAATGAGGGTTTCTTTCTGTAAGCTTCTATAAACACTCTAATTTGTCCTACATGTCTTGAAGTTTATGAAAGCACTTACCTTACATGCCATCCTGATATTTTCTGTGATTTTGGAGTGAATCCTTCTTCACTTGAAGAAGTGTGATTGTATATAAGATAAAGATATTATAAAACTTACTACTTCTCTTAGTAAACAAAGCTTGATACAAGGATACTTTGTAGACAGCTGTAATATTTGCTGGTGGGTAGAGGGTTTAAATGTTCTTTTTTCTTGTTGTAATTAAGGGACTTTTAAAGAGAATAGTTTTGGTCTGTTTACCTGTAATCCAACAAACAGTTGTAATCCTGCTGCCATCAGTACTACAGGAACAGGTTCAGCTCAAACATTCAATTCAGATAATTTCTGTTCATCTCATTATGTTTCATCTTAGGTTTTGTTTCGCTGATGCAAGCAGGATTGAGCAATTTGCCACCACCTTTCTGAGCAGAACCCCACCAAAAAGGCTATTGAAATCAAAGAAATGAATTAATTTCTTAAGAAATCAAGAGTCTTTCTTCCAGTTCTGTAATGCTCTAAATTTTGTATTGAAATATATACAAATTCCCATTCAAATAAACTGAACTACTCCTGATGGAATACTACTTCCTGAACTGATGGAATTAAAATTCAGTCACTGTGACCATGGGCTAAATTAAATGGGTAGCTCTCCTCTGTTGTATGAGTGCTGATCCCCTTTGTTTTCGTATGCTGATAGTACCAGCAGGTAAATTAGTTTCTTTGCAAGGCAGATTATTTGCTCTGCTGTCTTATAACATTCCTTGTTCCTGATCCCAGCTGGTATTTCTGGTTACTGCCTGTGAGCAACTCTGCAACTATGTGAGGGCAGGCTGTCCTAATCAGACAAGTAAAATTTCCTGGTAAAGGGCAGTGCTGGCAGATGATAGTTTGCATCAACTGGAAATCCTAGCAGAAGTCACTGGAGTTAGAAGAAATCTCAACAGATTCAGGGGTTGCAGACATGCTCTGATACAGGCCACATTAGTCTCTTCATAATAAATGATGTATGAAACCAGTGAAGTTATTAGTGTTTCTTAATGGCTAGTGATTTAAGAGTTTTTCAAACACAGCAGATATTTATATGCTGCTGTCATTCAGGGGGAGGAGAGGTTAGTGCATTGCTCATCCCACAGGGAAATTAGCTGTTACCCAGTTAACCACTTCAAAGCATCAATGCCTACAAATCTGATTATCAAATTAGATTAAATGCCTTCCATTTAGCCCTGTAGAATTTATGAATTCAGATAATTTAAAAACAAGTGAGCTTCACAAAACTTGGAGACAGAGGTGAAAATGTGTAATTTTTTATGTACAATAAAAATACAATCTACCCTACTATGTTCAGAGGTGAGTCCTAGATAAATATATAAATCTTCACAAGCTATCAGTGTTCATTAGTAAGACTAAAATATCCTAAGTTTATTCTGAGTTTGCTTAATCAAAGCTTTAAGCAGAATCTGGCCCATCATTTCTGCACAGTGCTATTCAGGAGGCTGTAGGGAGTAAGGGAGAAATTGGCTTCACCTGCATAAAGGTGGTATATTAGGAATTACTGTGATTCAAATGCAAGTATGGAATTATGTTGGCAGCAGGAACAGTCTGGCAGCTTCTTACCTTCCAGGCAGGACGTGTGTGTGCATAGTGCACTGCCCAAGCAGAGGGGTGCGTGGGAGAAAAGTTGGTTGTTTGTTCCCCCACTTCTTGTCACAACAGACTTACACCAAAAGTAGAGCTGTAAATTAGCCCCACTGAGTTCACAGCTTCAATCCAAGAACCAGAATTCCTTTTACAACTTGAATAATTTGCTAGCTTAATTAGAAATGTTTATTTGGTTTTCTCTAGCTATTTACCACTGTGGTGCCCAAATGGTGTCCACATCTGCTTTTGTACCCTACAAATTATGAGGATTTTTAATAAACAGGTGCTTTTTAATAATTGTTTACTTAGTGTATTGTTTTTTCTTTGAAACAGCTGAACAACACTCAGGAAAGAATTCAGCCAAACTACTTTGCAGGATTGAAGCTAACTAGGAAAGGACCTGTTTGCATTGTTAGGAGAGCTAAAATGTGGCCTTCTTGGAGATCACTGACCTCTTTTCAAACAAAAACATGCAGTGAGAGCACCATGTGGGAATTTCTAATAACTTTGTGAATCAGGATCTGATCACTGAAGTAAAACTTCTTGAGGCACAAAAGGGAGTGGAAATTATGTTCTGGCTGGTGTGTAAAGTAATCATCAGCAGCGAAGGAAATAAACCTCTTTGCTCCAGGTCTGTCGCGTACACGGTTGCGCAGCTGTTGTGGTTTCACAACCATCCACCCCAAACCATCTGTAGACATCTGTCCTGTGCTTATGTGTAATCAAATCTAAGAGTTTTTAACTTCTGCTGTGACATTAATGTGACAGCAAAACACTTCTTTCAAGATATAAGTGTAGTTCTTTTGTTACAGCTACTGCTTTAGACTGTCAGTATGAAAGCACCACTCGTGAGACATGAGCTCCATGTCTATTGTGTAAATAAATGATGTGATCTTCATAGCGCTGATAACAGTTTGTGTTCATATTTATCTAGACAAGAGATGTAAATGTGAAAAAGTGGCTGATTCAAAACATCGGAAATACTTCTATACGTTCTGTTCTCAAACCTTAGAAGATTTTGATTAAGCACAAAAACTTATCTCCAAACATTTTACTAATGAGCATATAAAGAATTAACCACTTCCCTCATCATGTCAAGTTTTCCAGATGTTGGACACTTGATAAAATTTGATCGTGAGGACACCCCACATTGTTAAAGCATGTTATTTATTTTTTGAGTTAAAAATTATGACTGATTCAAGCTAATTACAAGATTACTTTATTAAGCAGTGACAGTATCTGCAATGAACACAGTGTTTTCCCAGTACCTATCTCATTTAGCAGTTTACAAGTAATACAAAGTGGTCAAACTCTTAATTACTCTGACATCTGGGAGCCACATTAGTGAACCTCCAGTGCTTGGTGCATTACAAACAGGATCGGAGACCTACACAGTCCCTTCTTCAGCCTCTCAGATTTCTAGTCTGAGGGGCTGCTGAAGAAGGCGTGGAGATAAACAGCACAGAGGAAAGGTGACTGTGCTCGTGGTGGGCTTGAGCTGGCCCTGTGGGAGCAAGAGCCAGCTCAGGAGGCTGGTCTGAAGACACCTGTAGTCCTGCCTGTAGATGCCTGGGTTTGTGTATAAAGTGATAAACTGAGCCAAGGGGATCCAGCATAGATGTCAAAGTGTAAATGTATCCTGTACAGAACTGTGCCTCTTCTGCTCCCACATCAGCCTTTGTCTCTCTGCACAAAGCTTTGCTGTAGCAGATGAATTTACCAAACCTGCCTGCCTGTGAGGTATGTGGAAAACACAGCTCTTTTTTTTTTGTAGCAAGCTGAATAAGATCTTTAGTTGGTCCATGAGCCATTAGACAAACTATCGCTGATGTTTTTGATGTCCTGAAGTTGTAGATGTTAATGATTTCCTACAGTTTGTTTATTATTTATCTAAAGTTTTTGTACTTCACAGAAGGGTATTTAAAGAATTTGCTGTTAGTGTTTTATGTTTTATACAGCAGTTTATGTTTTATGTGAGGTGACCTTATTGATGCGGGCAGAGGAATATATATGGAAAATGTTCCAAATCCGTCCTTCTTTATGAAAAGATGAACAGCAACTACCTTACAATCTCATATATTATAACCATGCATGCTCTCGAGAAAAATTCTTTTCTTTCTAAATATTAAAACTGCAGGACCTATGTAATTTTTCTTTTCTTTTCTTTTCTTTTTTTTGGTGTAATAATTACTCAGTGTTATGATATTTTGAATTTACTGAAGAACTTACTTCTTCTTGAGAGGTCAAATGCTTTTCAGTGATTCTGTAGAGAATATAAGCAGCTTCCCAACTGAAAACTGAATGTTACTTCAAAAAAAAAAAAAAGGAAGAAAAATAGATATTTAAACTGATAGGAAAAGTAATGTTACACTTATTTGAGGTAATATTCTGCAGCTATGCTAGTAAGAGCTCACTGAATTAACTGGAGGATATCAAGCTTTTCCAGTCTGGTTGCTAGCCCAGAACTAATTTGGACTGGTGGTGCTGGGTAGGATCCCTGCCTCTGAAATGAACTGGTGATATGGGAATGGTTTCTACTGTTCAAGTGTGCCGTAAAAGACCATACCAATTAATACTAATGGGCTGCTAGAGTAGCAGCTATGGCACCGAGACTGAAAGGTGGAGAAACAAAGTAAACATTAGTCTCTCACCCATGAAGTGGACTCTCCAGGGCGGTGTTTAACCTAGTTGGTAGGAAGGCACTGAGAATGTGCTCAGGCTGCAGCAGTGCTGTCTGTCTGTCATGTTAATAAAGCAGGGCCTCAGTCTGCAGTGCTCCAGTCTAACACACCATCATTGCCCTTACATTCTGTCACAAGTCATGGAGAACAGGTGCAAAACCAGCTCTGTGTGGCACAAGGAAGCATTTTGTTTACTCATGCCAGCAAAACCTACAGCTCAATCTGAAGGTTGCTTGTACCTTTCAGGGCTGTCAGGCACAATGACGCCAGCCCAAACTTGGACCACGTAAGTACCTTGAAAACAGGCCAAATGTCAACACAACATGCCTTTTATTTCCTTTTCCTAAATATTCAGTTATTGTATGGTTAAAGACAAAGTAGCTGTGAGTTTATGACTGTATGGTATGCTAATTTAGAAGACATGCATTGTTTAGAATGTCCATAGGGTTTCAGGGACAAACTGTTTCTACCTTCAGACTGGTTATATGAGGGGAAAGGTTGTTTTTTTGTCCCAGAAGCATCCTGCTTGGATGAACCTGGATCAAGACCCATCCAGGCTTGTACAGAGCATGCTGCTGGCACCGATGGAGCAGAGGGAGCGAGCTCTGCCTCAAAGCCCTTAGAGCAGCCACTCCCAAAGGATGGGGCACGTGCATGTTCCCTCGATAGAGTGTCTTCTCAGCACCCACCATATTTTGCTGTAGCTTTATTCAGCCCTCAGGGCACACAGCTGGGCCTTCAGGGTTCAGACATACATTTAAATGGCTACAAGATCTGCAGATGCGACAGACTGGAAATTTATGTGATACAAAATGAGTAGAAATGCGGTGAGGAGGGATCTGCAATTTCTAAGCATGCAAAAAGACATGAATAATGGAAGGATGATTTAAAATAAAAGAAAACGTTAGTTAGGTATGTCTTTGCAGAAACCACAAAGATTCTAAGTTCCTGTGAAAGTGCACAGAACTCTGTCATGCTGTCTGAAAATATTTTTAACCTTTAAAAATAGCATACAAGCATCTCAGGGTCTTGTTTGGTGGGGGGTGTTTTTGGCTGGTTGGTTGGTTCGGTTTGTTGGTTTTTTTTGGTTTTTGGGGGTTTTTTTGTGAGTGATTCCTTGACAGATATTTTAGTCCTACTTTTCTCTTTCAGTTTTATGTTCCAAATGAGATCATTCCTGTTAGCCTATTGAGTTCATGTAGGACAGGCAATTGCAGTAGTGAACTGTGGAAACAACTTGTGTGGTGACTGATTCTTCCTGGAATAGCATTTTAAAGGGCACAATGTGCTCAGCAAGCTTACTTCTTGACATATGATGTGGATAACTTTCTCAGACATAGGTCAGGCACAAATCCTGCTATTTGACATGGCATGGCCCCCAAATAGCATTAAAGTCACGCCTGCAAATACAATGGAGTCAATTTGCTAACAAAAATTGCTAAAGACATCTATCAACTAGATTGAATTAATCAGATCATTGCCAGAGTAGCAGAGAATATAATTGTTCCTTGATGAGAGTTCTGGGCCTCCAGTTACACAACCAAAATGGCACTTTTCCACAAGATGTCTTCAGATGGCATTTGCACGCCTACATCCCTAGCACTGCCTGGTTTCACTCATTTCTTAGCAGAGCTGTATGAATTGTGTATCAAGCACAGATTTGGCAGTTCCAGTATGTTTTCAGGAGAGTTTATAAATACAGTGTTGTGCCTAAAATACAATGTTGTGACAGAGCTTTTCTTTTGCTAAGTAAGTTTGTTTTACCATGTTAATCATTCAATTTTATATGAGATGTTAACTGTATAATAATTCTGAGGAAGCAATCATACTACAGTGTATTTTAAATGAATCTATACCTTAGGCTTCTAGAAATATAGTAAGTAACTTGTCATTACCTTTTGCATTTTAATGTCTATATACAATAGTAGTATTTTAAAATATAACTTTAGTTACTGGTGATAATTATATGGGTTTAGAATATCATAGTTTCACTATGCAGAACTAGAAGTTGGGGGTGTTAATTTTTGACAGAGGAAAACATGTTAGAGAAAATCAGGAAAAAACATTAATTAATTTGAGTTCTTTTTTTTTGTTAGGTTGTTGTGTGGGTTTTTTTATTGTTCATTGATATGTCTTCTCTTACATTCATAGACTAAGTTGATTTTGAGCTTTCAGAGGACTGGCGAGCATTTTAGTACTGAATGTTAAAGTAAGTGTAGGATTTTCTTTAGTTTATTATATTGGCAAAAGTAACAGGCTCTGAAAGAACAAGGAAAAAAATAACAACTTGACCCCCAAAAAATCCATGCAGCCTGTTTGGTCTCTCTGAGAAAGTGACTGTTTGAGAGTTTGTCTCCAGTAGTCTGCTTTTATCTTCCAGGGGACTGGGAGGAGGAAGAGAGAGACCTGTGACAATTGGATAAGGGAAGGTCTGCATGCGACCTATGATGCAAAAGCATGAGAGCAGCACTGAATGGAGCTACTTAGGTTGCAACAGGATCTGTCAAGGACAGCTTGGCTCTCTCTGAGCTATTTTGCATCTCTTCGCTTTACTTTTCAGTGCTCCCATTTCTGGAAGACTATATATTAGCTTGAACAGAGATGCACTCGGCTGTCTCTGACCTAGCTGAGACAGGGCTGACGAAGCCATGCATACTGAGAAAATTGGTGCAAAACAGTGATTCTGGGAGGCCTAGTAGAGCAAAGAAAATCCCACTGGATTTAACACACTCTGCAGAGCCATTTGTATGCCTGTGTTACTCAGTATGTAGTGTGCTTGTGAGCTGCCTTGGTTGTGCAGGATGGTTGCCCAGGGTAACTCAAGTGGTCAGGTTGTCAATAGATCCTGGATGCAGCAAAAGTAGCATTGCCCTTGAGTTAATGAGCTCTGCTGGCTCATCTGTAAATTTTTTTCAGGCAATTTCAGATACAGTGGAAGCTAATGGATATGCTGACTTCTATTCTCCCTGGATAAATGGAGAACGAATTAAAGATTTTTTTTTTCCAAATAAGATAGATGGGGATATTAAAAGTATCACCTTACTTAGGTTTTATCTTGTGCAAGATTCCCCTGGGCAGTAGCTTCTGTCGTCTCGTTATCTCAGACCACTGAAGTGTTCAGCTGCGGCTTTCCCTAGCCTGGATGAGGGCTGTTAGCACACCCATTCAATTTATGAACTGCCATTGCCTAGAGACAAGATCTCATGTTGTCTAGAGCTCAAAGCTTGAGTCATTGACACCAAAGATTGATGGCAGTCATTGACACCATCCCTTGTTAAGATATCTTCCTGTCCGCATGGTCCATCCAGACCAGTGGGTTCAGTATCTTTTCAGTTAACCTGTGTCATCCTGCATCCTTGTCGCCCCTGGGCTGAGGAGAGAGCTGAACTGATTCCTGAGCAATACTGAGTTTGTGGCTCCTCTTCACTGTCATCCGGGACTTCCCCTACAACATAAGTGTCACCCATTCAGGCTCTGTCCTCTCCCTGGTACCAGGATGCTTTGAAGTCAAGCCATGTTGCCATGCTTCAGATGAATTGGTGTCCACGGGTGTGGAATTCATTGAGAGATTCTGCATTGCTTCTTTGAAGTATTTTATACATAAGATAAAGGGCTTCCCATTTATATAGTTAAAGCGCATGGAGTAAAAATTAGTGCAGCAACACTGAGCACTTCCCATTTACGTAAAGTTCATGGATTAAGAATTATTGTACTACCATTTCCTGGATGTCCCGTGTGCCAGGACTAGGTGAATGCAACACTAATATTGTGACATCTCTTTCCACAAAAAAATTGTTTAGAATTGAATACTATTCCTTAATAAGGACAGTTGCTTGTTACTTATTTAAGGATGGAAGTGTTGTGTGTTATCTTTTCTGTTCTTGTTTTCTACATGATTACAAAAGCTTAATTACAACCATACCTTCATTTCTACAGTGTAATGAAAGCTTATCTTAGCCTTCCTGAGCTTAGGAGTATAGCTTGTAATATTAGTAGGTGGGGCTGAGGTGTCATAAGGAATATGGAAAAAAATCCCCAATTTTTGAGGGAGTCATAAACAAAACTAATGATAGGAGGAGCAAAGGAAAAAAGGTGGAAGAGATGAATAGGAAACAGAGTAGATCTTATACTCCAGGGGGCAAGAATGCCTGGGATAAACTGAAGCTACATAACTTACCGTTAAAACAGGTTTGTATATATTCCTTACATTTTTTGGCATTATTAGAACATAACCCTTTGGGATTTTTTTCTGTAAATACGCCATGTCATGTCCTATCCGTAAGGTCAAAATTATAAAGACAGTTCCTTAATTAAACATGCAGATTGTACCAGAGTTTACATGAATCCATGATGCATCTGAAAGTGTTGAGGAGTTGGCCAGTGGTAAGGCCTCTCCATGTCTCTTGGAAAGGTCATACAGATCAGGGAGATTCCTGGGGACTGGAAATAAACAAATGCATACCCATCTTCAGGAGAGAGGATCTAGACCAGTCAGGCTCACCTCAGTGGGAGCAGAAGCTACATGCAGACCCACAAATGCTAAGGCATGACTGGGTACACCCAGCATGTGGCTACCAAGGGCAAACAGCATCTGAGAAACTGAATGCATCCTCTGGAGAGATGACTGGATCACTGAATGAAGGGAGAGCAGTGGATGTTTTTGAATGACTTCCAGAGGCTACTACTGATCTAAATTAGACTAGAGAAGACTCTCTAGAGATAGGTGTGGGGAGGGGGGGGAAGAGGTTGAGGATAAAATGCTGAGATAGCAAACAGAGATAGATTCAACCAGCTCATTCCAGGCAGTTGGAGCTATGCAAATGGGATATATGGAGCATTTAAGTGTTGGCCAGTGAGTCCACTGACGTTTCTTACATGTTAATTTAGGCTGAGTCTAAAGTGTACAAGGTATCATTTGAACACTAAATCTTTGGGGTTCTTCCTACCTAATCAAATAAGAATCAGAAATACATATGGAAGAGAATGTTTTGGTCTATTTATAGTGCATGTAGTCTAGACAACTGGTGTTATAAAAAGAGTATTCTCCTGCCCTTTTTTTTCTTGACAGAAGAGATGCTTTCTGCCTATAAACAAGGGAAACAGGATAGCACCTGTGTGATCCGTGCAACTGCTACCACAATATCTGTAAATGGTATTGGAGTGTAAGTAGGAAACAAATATTGCCATTCAACACAGGGCTAAAGATGAGTGTAGACTCCTCACTGGGTGCACATACAGGGTATGCAGTCTTGTTTGGGGAGCGGAGGGGAAGCAGACTTGTATTTCTTTTATAGACTTTTAAATTTTAAAATGTGACAGAGATGCTCTGTTACTTTCTGGGGACAACTTTGCCATTATTCAGGTGAGAGATGCAAGCACTGTACATTACCAGAGCCTTCAGACCAGATTTAGGGGGATTTTAGACACACAAACATCATGTTAGGCCTCTGCAGAGGAGTGAATATTTTATGTTCTCTTCAAAGCTTCAGGTTGATATCCTGGACCCAATAAAATGGATAGAAAATACTGTTGATTTCAGGAAAATAGGATTTCAACTTTAGAGTTTTATCTTGTGCCTGTCAAAGTGAATGAGTAATGCCCTTGATTAGGGTGAGATCAAGAATGAGTCACAAACCCTTTGTAGTCACTAATGGTAAAATATAGATGATGTCCTTTCAGGACCTTCTAGGATCTTTTTCACATGAACTTCAAAGAAGTAATGATAAATGTCTAGATAATAACCTTGGTAACATCTGAAGAGAACAGTTTTCTGCCCTCATGAAAATCCAGGACAGATAACACGGATTTATTACTAAGAAGAATGTATATTTTGGGGGGCTGTTTGTTGGGTTCTTTTGTTGTTTTTTTCTTCTTTTTTCTTTTTTTTTTTAATGAGGCAGCAGATGTTTACTAAAGACTAATTGGAAGAAATTTGTCAGCATTTGTGGATTTGTTTCTTTCATGATTCAGGGGATAAGCCTGCTTTGTTCTTTCTCTTTTCCTCTCCCTCTTTAATGAAGTGTTTCTTAATAACTACTAATTGAAATCTTCTGCACCCGTATTTGATGACAGTCAGTTTGGGACAGAAAGCCCTTCTTACTGAATCTGTTTCTGTCACGATGCATCTCACAAACAGGTTGGCCAAAAGAGTATGTTGGATCCAAAGTGTATCTTTGCACATTAATGCACCTGTGTGTGCCAGGTCAGGCTGGGATGGAGGGGCAGTGCCTGACATCCTGGAGGCTCTTGGTGCTGAGCCCTGGATGTTTGTAACCTCCGGAGGTCTCCTGCACTGCTGTGTCTTCAGGGGTCTGGAAGTCCCTGCTCCAGAAGCTGAGACTCTGCTGACCTGAGACCTTTTTCTAAGGTGCAGAAAGGTCTTTATATGACCACACCAGTGCCTGGAATTAACTCACTGTATTTGCTATGATGCTGGAATAATGTATTTCTGCAGGGAGAAATGAACATGGAATTGGCAGGAAAAAAAAAAAAAAAGAGAAGGACTGGGTCTTGTTTACTTGTCCAATTCATGTGTCTGGGTTTGCATACAGCTAGTGTGACTAAACCTTAGGTGGTCAAAGAGAAATAACATATTACGTATAGAAAAAAGGTCTCTAGCCTTGATTTCATGAGCTGTACTAGTACTTGAACTTGGAGTGTTTACTTGTTATAGATCTTATTTTTTTATTATTCGTGATTTGAATCCAGGAATAAGTCTGGCTGGGAGAAATTTAGTACAGTTAAGCAACTGAGCTTTCGCTGTGTTCATTATACTCAGATGCTGATCACCTTGAAATTTTAATACAACCAGCAGAGAGTGCATACCTGTGACAGCCATTTACATGAATGCACAAAACATTTTCCTCCATATTTTGTGCTGGAAGACCTGGCGTGCAGGGAGAACGCAGGGATTTTCCCCCTGAGGTCACTGTTTGGATGAAAGCTGAGAGGAGTCTGCCTTTCACTTTGTACTTCAAGCCAAACCTGTGCCCCTGAAATACATGGAAATCAGCAGCAAGGGAGCTGAGCATCTGATGTGGGGCTGCCCCTGCTGCCTCCCAGATGGTGCTTCTCTGGGAGCAGCTTCTTGGCTAGAAAGTGCTTCTGTTGATTATTTTCCTTCAATCAGATCTTTCATATATAAAAGGCAGAAAATGGGAAATTACTTCTTTTTAATTATGGAACTTTGTTTTTCTTATTAGTACTATTAGAGAGCTGGCTTTATGCAAATTTCAGTATTTTCATTGGCTGCAGCAACAAAATAAAACGCTATTTTTCTTCCTGCATAATGCAAGACTGATTTTCAGAGTAAATGAAATTGGTTTACATTAAGTTGGAAGTTTTATTAATAGTAAACAAGTTATTGTGTAGTACTGATCTTGTCTACCTCCTGAGACTCCAGAGAGTAGATTCTTCTACAGGAAATCATCTGTAGATAGAGTTGGTAATCAGGCAGAGTCCCAGCGGGTAGCATATGTATCTTCTCAATTTCTCAAGTATATGTAGACACATCACAAAAGACTAGCTCAAAATCTCTTCCAAACTTCTTCTGCCTCACTGTTGCCTCTAGTTGTTGGGTAGACTCCTTTTCTTCAGCTGCTCCAGCTACAGATCTCTTGACCCATTCCTCACTTCACATGTGTATTGAAATGCCTGTATTTTCAATCTCTGCCGTCTTCCTTTGGGGGCCTAGTGGTGGGGCAGCTCCAGGAGGTGTGGGTGGGGATCCTCACAGCTTTGCTGGTGGCTCTGCATGCAGGCAACCTCTCCACTGTTTCTTGCTGTGAGCATTCCCCATTTGAGCCTTTTGCTTTCTCATAGGTACAACCTGAAATACCAGCTGACAGGTGTCAGTGTTGTGGCTCTCCTGAGGCAAAAGACACTCAGAGCACGGTACCACCAGCAGGGATTCTGCTCATGGGGTGCTGGTTGTCATCTGTGATAGCTATTCCATGTTATGAGACACCAATAGTGGTGGATTTCTGCCCATGTAGATGACACCAGCTATTTTTATGATGAGTTTCTCCATTATTGTTTTGTATTTGCTAATAATTGATGTCTGCCTAATTTAGATTAGGCTGTTTTGATTTCTCACTTGTTCTAAATTGTTAGTGCAGCAGTAGTACTGACATGCACTATGGTTAAACCCTGAAGGCACGTGAATGCTGAATAAGAATATGATTTTCCTTTCACATTTCCAGGTTTTGAACTCTGCCCCCTCATAGCATGCTTCTTTCTCTTATGTCCTGCCAGGTTATTCCTGATGCTGTTTCCTGACTTGTCTGGTGATTTTTAGTGTACTACTTTGCTGTACTTCATCAGAGACATTGTTATTTTAGGAGAATCATGTTGCTCCACATTAGTAATTTAGAATGTATTGGAGAGGTATATGTTTATGTGTATGCATTTATATTTTAACTCTTATCTTCAAAATCCATGCAGAAAAAAACCCTGAAAAATAGTGTTTTGTGGAAGGTACAGAGAATTAATCATCAGAAGTTACCACATTTTTCACTCTGGAAATAAACAGGTACATGAAGGCAAAACAACTTTTCAGAAAAAAAGATGTGGATCATCATTATGAGGTGCCTTCAGGTAAGACAGGTTTTGATCAAAAAAGGGAGGCACACTTAAGGATTCAATAAGATTCTTTGCAAAGAGACCTCAACAAATCAGAGGCCTGGGCAGTCACCAACCATATGAAATTCAACAAGGGACAGTGCTGGATTCTGCACCTGGGATGGGGCAACCCTGGATGTACAGAGAGACTGGGAAATGAGATGCTGGAGAGCAGTGCCACAGAAAGGGACCTGAGGGTCCTGATCAATGGAAAGCTGAACATGAGTCAGCAGTGCCCTGGCAGCCAGGAGGGCCAAACGTGTCCTGGGGGGCATCAGGCACAGCATCGCCAGCTGGGCAAGGGAGGGGATTGTCCTGCTCTGCTCTGCACTGAGGAGGCCTCACCTCGAGTCCTGAGGGCAGTTTTGGGCACCACAATATAAGATATTAAACTATTACAGTGTCCAAAGGAAGGCAACAAAGCTGGTGAAAGGCTTTGAGGAGAAGCCATGTGAGGAGTGACTGAGGTCACTTGGTCTGTTTGGCCTGGAGAAGAGGAAACTGAGGAACGACCTCATCACAGTCTAAAGCTTCCTCGTGAGGGGAAGGGGAAGAGGAAGAGCAGGTACCAATACTTCACTCTTGTGACCAGTGACAGAACTAATGGAAATGGCATGGAGCTGAGTCAGGGGAGGTTGAGGTTGGATATTAGGAAAAGATTCTTCACCCAGAGGGTGGCTGGGCACTGGGACAGGCTCTCCAGGGAAGAGGTCACAGCACCAAGCCTGACAGAGTTCAAGAAGAGTTTGGACAATGCTCCCAGGCACATGAAGTGACTCTTGGGGCTGTCCTGTGCAGGACTAAGAGTTGGACTCGATGATCCTTGTGGGTCCCTTCCAATTCAGGATATTCTATGAATCTATGATTTCATTATCATATATCATTCTTCCAAATTTCTGTATGACTTCATCTTTTCCAACCTCTACTGTTTGCTTCTGGTATAAGGTGGTAAATCCTAGTTAGGAATGAGTGTGTTCTGGTGTTGTCTGCTTGCTTCCAGAAGGCAAAGTAAGTCAGTGCAGAATCAAGGCAAATGCATATGGCAAAAATTAGTTCAGATCAGCTGTGCGAGACTCTGAGCATAATTCAATGCAAATTTGGTCAGTATACAAGTACGTCGCTCTGCAAGTAGTATTCATATGCCTGTGTTTTAGTGGGCAAGGCACAGGTCAGAACTAGAGCATTTATGCTGTGTCCCACTCCTCCCCTCATCCTCTCCAAGGGCTTTTTCACCTCAGCTACCTTGTACCCATCCCCTCCAATGTGTATCCCAGTGCCCCAAGCTGGTAGCTGGTCCCTTCCCTATGCCCAGGAGAATGATAGGCCAGCTGGAGGGTGGCTCATCAGGAGGCACCTCGTGCTTCAGTCTCAGCTCTTCATGCCTTGCCTGCAGCTGCCAAGCTGCTGCTGGCAGCACAGCTGTGGGTACAAGGAAACCATTGCACTGAAAAGGCTCATGGCTCACAGAAATAACAGGTTTGCTACATCATGCTGGACTCACAGGAATGACCTCCTTGTTTTTAAAGGAAGAAAGAAGCAGGACAACACAATATTTTGTGGTAATTTTACACTGTAGAATGCAAAGGTTTTGGGGTTTTTTTGATAATTTTATTTATTTCAACTTAAAAAAGGAGAACTGTGTGAGAAACTTCAGAGATTTGTATGCCATTTATCATTCATTGTAATAGATGGAGTGTAATGTAAGGGGCAGGAGACCGGCACATTTCTATTGTCGTGGGTTGACCCTGAGTCTGATGGACAGATCTCTTGACCAGTCACGCTTCTCGAAATTTCCATATTTAAGCTAGTGGAGACAGAGGAAGTGCCCCTTTTTTCTTCGGTCTGAAGCTCCCGGCGGGGAAGGGAGGGGAATTTGGGCCGGGGCTCCGTTCTTCGGAGCGGCCCCGGGCCTCCCCTCCCCCGGCCCCGGCGGGCCCCGGGCCTCCCCGGGTGCCTGCGGGAGAGCTCCCCCCGGGCAGCTGAGGAGCGGCCGTGATGGCTGCAGAACTGAATCCACCTGAAGCGACTGCCGGGGAGCCTTCCCCCCACCACCCCCTCCTTGTGGCTGCAGAGATCCGGCGGGGGATGATAGAACTTTCCTACAACCAACTCAGCCTATATTGAACTGTAAAATAACATCAAGTGATGAACAGCATAATGGGAGCGAAGCTTTTCTCCATCGTAAGCTCGAGAAACGGAGATTGATTGTCATCATGGCGTCTCCGAGGTCAGAGAGAAAGAGAAAGTGAGTGAATGCTAAAGATGGCTGCGGGGAACAGAGGGCGGAGTCGTGCTTTTAGCGCGCAGCTTAAAACTGCTTCTTGCAGACCGTGGTAGAGACTGTAATATCACAAACTGTTTTAAATCCATTTAAAGACATGGGGGGATGAGAATTCTGTGTGCAGCCTGTGGAGGAAACAAAGGTGATGACGCCAAGTTACCTAGAAGCTGTGAGAGGTTGTGAGAGACTTTTAAAAATGTTTTGTAACGAAGAGAGCTGTGTTTTTCAGGCTGGAATTTTGTCTATCCTTAAACGAGAATACCCCATGTGTGGCTCATGGGACCGGGTGGAAGAGACTGTGATTTCTTTCCCGTGAGAGAGAGAAGCATTTTTTACAGCAGCAGATTTTCCGGGCGGGGGCTGTTAGCTGGTGCAGTTTGGGAACCACGGGAAGTAGAAGAAACCTCTATTTCCTCAAATACTACAGAGAAACTTTTAAGAATTGTGAATGCTGACCAAAAAAAATCCCATGTTTTGTTATTATTTGTGCTGGAGGAAGTGGGGGGGGGGATGCTGGAGAAAAGGGGTTTTTTTTTGTCTTAATCTCTTATTTTAGTTTACTCTTAACTCTATTAGTAATAAACTTTCTTTCATATTCTTGAAGTTTGAGCCTGTTTTGCATTTCTTCAAATCTCCTATCTCACAGAAAGTTAAGAAATGCGAACTAAACCACTACACTCTTCTGTAAACTTGCAAGGTAGTGGCTGTCTTTAAAATGAAGGACCTTTTTGCCTGACAGAAGATAATGTTACATGTCTTCTTAAAAAGTTGAACTATTGCTTTATGGCTATTTTCAAATATTACACTCAATTTTAGTGTTCTACCTGAACATACTTTATCCTTAAACAATTGGGAAATCATTCAACATAGGCTTGCAAAAGCAGATTGCAGCTTGCCCTGCCGAAGAGTCAGCTGACAACAATTTTAATGGTCTGTTAATAAAGATCAAGCAACACTGTGATGGATTTATTATTGCAGAGTTTTTTGATTGCTAGAGAAAACAGGACATCAGTTTAATACTGATAACTCAATTCTCATTTTTTCTTTATTTTTCATCTGGCTCAGCGTTTGTTGGATTTCAAAGATACAAAATGAATTCTTTACCAATAACTTTGTGTATATGTAGAAGAAAATGTATTTTTACCTTGGTTCTTGTGGAAATTAACACTAACTTTGCTGTTAAGTGAAATCGCTTATGAATTCCAAAACATGTCTTCCTTCATGTGATTTTAAAAATGGATATTAAAGTTCTAATTCCTAGAAATAAAAAACCCCAGTACGTTAAATTTCTCATGTCAGAAAAATGCCTTTCATTTTTCTTTGAAATGTACAGTTAGGTAAATGTCTCACTAACTTCTATGGGGATAATACAAAGCCAACTCTGTTATTCTGGTTGCAGATCTGTGTATGTGCATTCACAACCTTATGTAAAAATGTTCTGGTGAATTTATTTAGGTTGTATGATTAAATAAAAGGTGGAACTTTGACCTTACTGTGAAAATGAAAAGCTATTTTCTGATTAGTAGTTCTCAGAAGTTTGTCAAAAGAGAAGGAATTCTTCTGGAGAAGGAATGGAGAAGGAATCAGTGGTGATTAATGAACTTGTTGTATTTGATTCATTTACGTGTCTGGTGCAGGAAGGTGTGGGCAGGACATGTACTGCCTGTGGCTAGAGCAGCCAGAGCTATTGCATGATGCCTGTGGAAATTACTCAGCTGTGATGAGAGGGAATGAATGTAACACATTCTTTTTGTGTGCATAATTTACCATCTTTCCTCATTCATGGCACTGTGATGGTGCAGACCATGAAACTGCCTTAGCCTTAGCTTTAGCTTTAGCTTTAGTTTCAGCCCATGGCCCATATGTTTGGAGTTTACTGCAGACTCATGTGCTGGGATATCAAAACCCCACTGACTGTAAAAGCTTTTCTGAAATGTGAACTCCACCAAAGGAGTATTCAAAGGAGCATATTTTTTTTGTAAATTTACTTTCCTTGAAGAAGTTGATTTTTATGGTTTCAGTTCCATAGGCACCTATATTTGGGGAGAACAGGCTCCTTTGCGGAGAGTATGCAAACAGGAAATACATGTTTGTAATGGACGTAGCTTCTTAGTTTTTCAAACTTGTTATTTCCTGCATGTATCAGACATGACAACCAGATGATAAAAATGAAATTAAGAATATCAAAATATGAATAGAGTATGTACCTGCAAAAGAAGTCCATTTAAATGTGCTAGATTAATTAGATCTGATATAATTGTCAATGAATACTTTCAAACCCTAAAGCATATGTTTGCTGGAACACGGGGCAGAGTTGCAAAGTAAGACTATTCCCTCTTTTTTTGGTACTTATTTTTTAACTGACTTTGCTGGATATACCCTGCCTTTTTAGATGATGCTTTGTCTAAGATCAACCACACCTATATACATTAATGTGACACGATTTAGTATGAACTTTGGAAATACACATCAAAAAAACCCAAAATTCCTATAAATCTCTCATTCAACCAACCAGTCTCTTGTTAGGCCATGTGTTCTGAAGACCTGTTAGAGATCTCTTTCCAAGTACTTTGAGCCCACTTGGTGAATCTTGCAGTAAAGGAAACATTTTCTTGTTTTCAAGCCCACTTTATATGTGATTTCCTGTTTCGTATGTGATTCATCACCAATACCAAGATCAGCCTCTTGTCCTCTACAAAACACCCACCTTTCCCCCAAAGAAACTGCATGCTTCTGGCAGCAATATTTGCTCCTGTGAGTAGCAATGGAGCCATCTAAAGAAAACCATACTCTATATTTTTCCATCAGCCTCCAAACAAAGATTGAAGGGGGGGAACAAAAAGCAGTAAGAAGAGCTCTCTAATGGACCATTCAGGGGCCCCTGGCCCCAGCTTTGGCAGGCGTGTTTGTCCAGTGCACAGCATCTGTACCAGCTGTAACCCACGCTCTGCTAGGGCTGGCTTTTGAGATAGTCCAATGCTAACTGAGGAAACTTTCATTTGTCTGTGCTGCATACAATAAAAGACTACCTGAGCCAAAACTGATTCAAGGTGAAAAGTTTAGGCCATTTCATTTTTTTCCCAAGAACCCTCCTACACACGAAGGTTTGTGAGCCCTGAAGGAGGACAGGGTGGGTTGTGATACTTTGTGGGTCACCACCTGGGACTGACCTAAGGCACTCCCATGCCAATGCTTTATCCCCAGATGCCAGTGAGTATCCAATGCAAAGTGCTGCAGAGGATCAGTAGTCCTGAGGTCTTAGTGACCCCCTTATCCCTGTTAAAACTTTCTTCTAGCACTTTCGAGTGCACTCAAGTTTTTGCATCGTGTGAATTGCCCAGGATCTGGGCATGTGCGTGAAGATGTAGCCATGCAAGAGGTCAGAATGGGAAAGCTGGGGATAACTTGGAGACAAACAAAATAGCAAAAGACAGTTTACAAAGCTAGACAAAATGCAGACAGACACCCATAAATTAAATAATGTAATTGAGGTAGTTTTTTTGATGTTGTTTGTTTTGTTTCGGCTTCTTTGCCTGAAGAATACTGGAGGAACAGAAAAGATCAGAGCAGTAGCTACTGTGCTTTAACTCTTCCCAGATGGTGGCTGGCTTTTTAGGGACATTCTCAACTGGCATACTTCAGACTAGCCATGTGATTACTATGGACTGGGGCTTTGATGAACCAGCCTTAGAACAGCAGAGATTCAACTGACTGTAGATGTGATTTAGAATTTAACCTTATTTTTGCAAAGTGTCTAACCCCACTTAATTTCTATAAAAGTAATTATGATAACTGTTGGTTGTTTTGGGACTGCACTGAACTGTTCCGGGAACAATTCTGGTATTTCAGAGTTTTATGTAGAAATTTTATCTGCTATATAAACCTGTGCAGCTATGAATTGAAAAAAAAGAAGGAAAAAGTGAGAAGTGGAAATAATTATTTCCAGAATGCCATATATAAAAAAGATTAGCAAAACAATCTAGTGCTCAAAAAATTTTATTATTATAATTAAAAACAATCTGCTGTAGGGAAAAAAAGATTAAAATATGGTTATATATGAATGTATAATGTCACCATAAATTGTTGAAATTTTCAGTTATAAGTGATACCTGAAATGTGTAAGAAGATCTTAACAAAACATTGAAGGGTTATTTAAAGTTTTTTATTACAAGCAGTAATGCAAGTAACATTTCTCTTAATTTTTTTTCCTCCTTTGCCATAAGGAAATGTTTATTTTGTTCCCTAAACAACTTTTATGTGCTTCATATGTTTCATTATTTAGTTCCATTCCAGCATGTGCAATTTTTCTTTAAAATTATTGTGATGTCTGTATACGTTATATTTACTGGACATTTCCAGTTTAGGCTAGTCCGTGACAGATTAGTCTTAGCCTTAGAATTACAGAACCACGGAATAATTTGGGTTCGAGGGGACTTTAAAGGTCTGACCCCCTTCATCTAGGGCATCTCGCAGCAGGTTAAAGTGTGATCTTGGTGCTGTCTATTAGAAAGGACTGTTAGCAATGACAGCATTATCAAATGTGGAGCCCTAACTGTATGGAAGTATTAACGTGAAACTCTTTTCCTCAATAAAACAGCAAGAACAAGAAAAATAACTTAACTATATACGTTCACACAGGTCTAGTGTTCTAACATAAAATTTCAACTAGAATTGTCTTTTTCTCATTCCTCTCCATGTCAAGGTAGTACATTTTCATGGAAGAATTATTCAATTTACCTTCAAAGGATTAAAATATATCTTAGGGTTTATTGAAATACCTTTTTTTAAGAAAAACTTTTGTAATCCACAGAATCACCAAGAATGAGGATGTCAGTTTTGTAAATATGAATTAAGGATTGCATTGCTACTGGAAACTTCACAAGTAGTTGCAAACATATTATCTCCCCATAAAATGTAGTTTTATTTTAGTACATAACTAGAAAAGTTGTATTTGTGGCTTTGAATTCCTCACCTCTATACAGATTTATTATTACAAGCCACTATTCTTATGGTTTGCATTTCACAACCCTAGGACATTTGGATTTGATCAGAATGTCAACAGTGCCACATTCTGCCACAGAGGGAAGACTGGAGTTGAGTTTTAATATAGGAGGCTTGGCTAGTTAATGAAATAGATGCATTTGCTGGAGCATACACTTGAGGTTCTCTTGAAAGGAAGCCCAGATCTAAAATTTCCAAGACAAGTTGTAATATTTCCATCCAGAAAACCAAACCTACCATCTGTGAAGCTGAAATGTAGATTTGCAATACACAGACCAAGATAATGTACAAAATCTGCATATTGGCAAAAGTCTAATGAGGTAAATCTGTGGTTGGGTCTGAGAGCAAACTAGTGCTCACCTGGGTGCTGAGGGATTCTCATGCAGTTCCTCCACTGTTGGCAGCTTTTGGCTTGGATTTTCAAATGGCTCTAACATCTGGCTCTCTTGTGAACTTAAAATGTGCTTTGCTTAAACTGACTTCGTCCTGATGGGCATTTCTTTTAGCATTAATACTGTGTCCACAAAAAGTTTTCAATCAAAACTTACAGCTTGCATCCAGAGCACTCAGAAGTCACCATCAGCACAGAGTTACACGAGCATCACAGTTGGGCGACTCTTACTGCTTGAGTATAGGTTCTGTTGGACTGCATCATTTGTTACAGGAAAACAATTCAGATATCTTTGGCTCACCTGTAGTAAAAAGGAGAAGCAATTTAAAATGAATGCAGTCTTCTCCTTCAACATTAACTCAAATTCAGGGGTTGAAAAGTTATCAAAAAGGTTGCTTGTTGCTTTTATTTAAGATCATAATTGATAGAGAGGGACCACAGCTCCTATTTTTAAATGTGCTTTCCTTGCATAGTTCTGCATATCCTTTATCCTCTATAGCTATGACATAAATACAATTTTAAGGAAAAAAAATGTCATAGAGAAAGCAACTACATTCTCTTATGCCTTTTCTGTAGCCATATAGGTGCAGTGCAAAATATTAAGGGAAGTAACATCAAAAGTGCCACCAGCAAATTCAAACTGCACTGAAGAATATCTCTCTCTCTAGAAGGTAAAAGGGACTGGAGGAGAACAGGGACAAATCACTGCTCTTGTCAGAAGCCCTTCTGACAGTCTAAATCTTTACTTACTGACAAAATTTTTGGAAGAACATAGCAGATACAGCTTGTGATGGCAGTTTCTTTATGCAGGATGGTAATTGTCAAGAGATACAACTTGGAAGACTCTGAAGTTCTCAGCGCTGGGTCTTTTGTGAAGGATCTGCCTCTGGCAGACCAAGAGTTTCTACAGGAACAAAGTGAAACCAGAATTTTTAGGGTTCAGACTTGTGCATCCAAGTTGAGTCAGAAATGATCTTCAGCTCCTGCCCGTAAGTTTGGCAGGAATATTTATCTGCACCCTTTACTAAAGAAATTACAGAGCACTCTTTCAGAAGCATAGTAAATGAGAATTATGTCTTTAGAATACACTTACACTTGGATAAGTAATTGCTACCTTAAAGCCAAGTGGAGAACAAATATATAACTTCTGTTTTACAACCTGTGGTGGGTTGGGGTTTTTTGGTGTGTATACAATGCTTCCTTATATACAAACAGCCTTCATGTTTTACCCTCATTCATGCTGTCATGGAAACACTGTGGGACGAGTCACACAACTGGAATGCTGCAATGGATAGCTATAAATTCCTCAGAAGGGAGAGGCAGGGAAGGGAAGGCGGTGGGGTAGCCCTCTCTGTTAGGAGTGTTTTGATTGTCTAGAGCTTAATGGTGGTGGGGATAGGGTTGAGTGTTTCTGGGTAAGAATCAGGGGGAAGGCCAACAAGGCAGTTATCACGGTGGGAGTCTGTTTTAGCCCTCCCAACCAGAATAAAGAGCCAAACAAAATATTCTGTAAACAGTCCCATATTCGCTTTCCCCTGTTGTCATGGGGGACTTCAACTGACCAGATGCCTGCTGGAAATACAACACAGCAGAGGATACAAACTGGACGTAAAGGCTTTGGAGCACAAGTCTTATGAGGAAGGGAGTGGCTGAGGGACCTAGGGTTGTTTAGCCTGGAGGAAAGGAGGCTCTGGGGAGACCTTATTGCTCTCTACAACAACCTGAAAGCAGGTTGTGGCCTCAAGTTGCACCACAGGAGTTAAAAATGGATATTCGAAAAAATTTCTTCACTGAAAGGGCTGTCAAGCATTGGACCAGGCTGTTGAGGGAAGTGTTGGAGTCACCGTCCCTGGAGGGATTTAAAAGACACTTAGATGTGGCACCTGGGGATATGGTTTAGTGGTGGATTTGGCAGTACTGGGTTAACAGTTGAACTTGATGATCTTGAAGGTCTATTTTGGCCTAAACCATACTATGATCCTGTAATTCTATGATTTTGGGAAAGACAGCTCATGCAGGCCTTCTTAAAGCTAGGGAGTGACAATCTCCATGCAGTAGCTTAGAGTTCTAGGGATTTCTAAGAAATTACTTAAGATTTCATGCTAATAGCTAAAAGAAGCTGGTAGCTGTGCATGCGATCCCCACCCTTCCCAGCTGGACAGGGACAGCATCTGTGCCCCAGCTGGGACTTGATGTGACAGAAGACTTCTCTAAACACATCTCAGCATGGCTATTGGCCACTGTTTGCCACAGGCCTTGCCTTCTGGAGGCTCTTAACTTTGCCAATCAATTTCTGAGGGGATGAAAGAACATCTCTTCTGAAGGCTATAATACATGGTCAGCACTTTTAAAGAGAACACCCTTTGATCCAATAAATAAATGAACATTTTGTTCATTAAAAAAAAATCCTCTAGAAGATCAGTTACAAAAAGGGAGATGCGTGTATAAACTCCTTGGAAATACAAAATTCTGGACAGTTCTTCCTGAGGGCTTCCTCATTTTGCATTTAGAGCAAGTTCTGTCTCCAGTGTGGCTCCAAGGGAAGATTCCCATATATGGAAATTACTCAGTGGAAAAATACATAGAACACCCAGAATCCTTTGCAAATCTCCCATTCTTCTTTCACAGGAATGATCATATATGTTTTTGGATACCAGAGAGATTTATCTAAAAGTTTTTTTATGCAGGCAGTCTTTTCCAATCCTGTCCCATCTTCCAGAGCTGTACTACCTGTAGGGTGAAGAGTTCCCCAAGAAAAGGCAGTTAAAGTTTGACGTCAAAGATAGACTAAAACTTGAGGATGACCCTGAAATATAAATGCGTTTTAACAGTTGACACTGAGAGAGCCTGAGCCATGGAATGACTTGCAGCTTTGCTCTGTTACATTATGTACTAAGTTCCCTACGAGCATTTGTGAATTTCTTTTCATGTTGTGCCATTGTTGTTGCCACGTGTGACATCAATTTCTCACAACCCATGGAGGCCGTGAGTCTCTCCACAGAGGTCAGTGAGTTTGTCACAGTGCCAGCTCAGAAGTTCCCAAAGAGGAATGGGGAACACTGAAATGTTTGTGCTTCTTCAGCAGGAAATTTATAGTCTTGTGCCAGGGGCCAGATCAGGGTCTACCTAAGCATTTCTTGGGTTGGGAGCAGGGGGGAAAAACACTGAAAAAATCAGCTCAGTTTCTGTGTCCTGCTGAGTCTTCACCTGCTGTTAACAAGTGCTGGTGGGAGGCGGGAGGAGGGTATCCCCCCATCACATTGTTTCCTACATGGAAATTGGAGCTGTATCTTCCAGCACAGTTTCACTGCTGCAAAGAAAAGTAGTAGAAAGAATTGCTGTCATCAGAGTTTGCAGAAGACATAATTCCTGCTTCAAAACATTTTTGAAATCTAAAATCTTATCTTTTAACTTGGGGTGCTGCAAGATGCACCATGTGTTGTCTCATCACTGCTGAGATTTTTTCTTGTGCCTTCATAATTTTTGTTTTCTTGTCATTCTCATTCTCATTCCATTAGGCATGTGCTGTACCACAGCAGTGTCTGAAGAGCTGTTTATACAATGTGAGCAAAAGCCTACTGCAAGGAATAGGTAGCTTTAGAAGTAAATCAGAAAACAGAGAGGGGAAAAATAAAGTATTTTCCAGGTATTCAGATGAGGCAGAATACATACATGCATGAGGTCACAGAGAAGGAGTGAAAGGTTGGACCTGAATCTTCAGTAAATTGTGAAGAATCACACTTCTTAGGCTTCCCACAGAAGTGATGTTATTCATGAGGAGATCCTGACCTGCTTGTTACCCCCTGCATGCTGTTTCCTGGAGATCACCTGCTCCTGATCAGGGATTCTATCAAAAAAAGAAGTGGAGGAGAGGATGAATGCCTCTGGTGAATCCTTCACTTGCACTAAGGAAAAGCTTTAAGGAGAGCAATAAAAATTGCATGAATATGCTTCTTCCCTTCTCTTCCAGTAACTATGCCCATGCCTCCAATACTCCTGACAGTATGAAATCTGTGGTATCATGAAATTTTTTGCATGACAAGGGAACTCTAATGATGGAAGCATAGACTGCTAGACAAAGTGGTCTTTTTACTAGTTCTACCTTTTTCCCCCTTAAAACTCTAACTCTGATATCTGTGATTTCAATGCTGTGTGGATTTTCAGATACTGAATTTCCGTATCTCAAAGACTGGTTATAGGCTCCTTCTTTTGGCCTGCTCACTGCTAGGTTTTCTTAGTTCTGTATAAATGGAAATTTTTGAGCTGTGGGTTAGAATCCTTCATGGAAAGAAATGCCCTGGAAATAAATAGCTAACTGTACTTTTTGTGCCTTTTAAGGACACAGTTTTTTATGTGCCAGAGAAGAGGAACCAGTGAGTAAACAAAAAGGAAGAAACAAAATAGTAAGACCTCCTTCACTCCAGACAATGACAAATATGACTGTGAAGCCAAAGTCCATTGTGTGGCCTGAATACTTGCCAAAACAATCAGTCACTTACAGGGCCTCATGCTGGTATTATTCGCTTGCAGATTCCCTGCTAATAAAGGGTTTTGCATAGGAACCGATAGCAAGGTGCATTTTTGAACAGATATCTATTGGAACATTCTTTTAAACGAAGTTTGACAAAATGTACTATATTTAGACTTGTACTTTTCCACTGTCAAGACGTTACATCTCAAAACTCTGCAGAATGTCCTCAGGGAGACACACATTTCTGTATTCTGTGAGAAGGCAAGAAAAGGTGTGTCTGGCATGAACAAATCTTTGTCAAATGCTTTCTTTAATTCTTCTATTGCGTGCTGGGTTAGCTCTGAAAACAATTTAGAAGTAGAGAATGTTTCCCTCTCACTTTTCTGTTGATTAACTCTCTGCTGCCCAGGGTACTAGCCAGTTTATTAACATTTGGAAATAAGATCTTGGAGTGGAATAAGAGAAGCAAAGTTCAGGACTTGCAGTAGCACCACAGGAATTCTGCCGTTAAATCTCATTGAGCCCCATTCAGTGCTTTCCATCTCACTCCGTGCTCTTCAAGCTCCTCTCTTGACCCAGAAACAGAGCTGAGTTAAGAGTATGACCCAAGTAGCCAGAAGAAACTGGCTCAGAGCATCTTTTTTGTTTTTGACCATGTCCATTGACAAGATGCATGTGCCTTGGAGTTAAGCTGTTATACCAGTGCCATCAATTACTTCCATACCGATGTGATATTCCTGCATGAGACTGCCCTGTTCCAGGATATGATTTGTAAAGATAACACCAGAGATTGTACCTTCTTAGAGGTCAGTAATGCAAGATTTGTCCCTGTATATATAAGGAGTTCATTCAGGGTATGTGAACCATGGTACTGTGTCCTTTCTTTGGAAAATCATGTGATGATATTGTGCCCTTTCTTCAGAAAATCATATCAGATGTGGTAAACAACTGCTTTCTTCACTTGTAAATTTTGTCCTGCAGTACAATGGCCATGGGTTGTAATGGAAGATACAGCCTTAAATGTTCACGCCCTTTGTTAAACCTTCTTAACAGTAAAATAAGATGCCACAGGACTTCACTTCTTGTGAGTGGGACAGTTCTTAGCTTCTTCCCCCCAATATCCACACTGAAGGGTTCAGAACACAGTCCTTGATAGTAAAAGGAATAAAGTGAGACCAAGTATTTAAGAAAAGAAGCTCCTAAACGTGCTGTTTGATACTAAGCTAATACACAATTTGGTGTCCCCTCAATGCAGCTTCAGGCACTTTAGTGTCTCTCTATATCATCAGCTGTGTAAAACTATAAATGAAACTATATGAAGCATATAAAACTATATGAAGCATTTAGTACTGTAAATCTGAAAAACAGCAGTACCTCATCCAGAACAGCTAGCATAATATGTCCTTGAGACAACTCTGTGAGTCAGGCAGTTTATTACTGTTTTCTAGCAATGCTGTGTTAACTGACAGCCATATTTTGAAAGGTAATATTTTTTTTGAGGGGATTGTTTGTACATTTTCTTTCAAATACTTTGTCTAGTGGTTATGCAAAGAATAAGATTTCCAAGTAGGCAATCCACAGTTTGTTTATTATCATACGTGAAAATACTTTGTCACTTGTAGTTTTCTGCTGTCTCCTTGCTGTGCTATTTTGATCAATCATTACAGAAACCAGTAATTTCTCCCTAGAACTGCAAGAGCTCATTCTCAATTTGTGCAATGCCCTCTTTTCACTGAGTGCACCATACTTTTGTTACAGAACCAACCCAATGAACACCTGAAAACTTAATTTAGAGATGTGCAATGGCATTAGTTAAAACATTTCCTGTGGTTTATATAAGTAAAACCAAGAAAGAGGAAAAAGAAAAAAGGACATCCGAGGAATGTAAGTTACTGAAGTGCAACAGAATCAATTGCTTTCTACTTTGCTGTAAGTAATGAAGTGGCTCACAGGATCATTCAACTGCTAACTAAGGCAAGGAGAATCTGTAGCACTTACTGATAACTGCTCAATGAAATTCGATTTTTTCCCCCCTCCTAAAAAAATTATTATGACCTGTAACAGGGAGTAAATGTGAAGTATCTCAAGTAAGTTTGGGTGAGATCGCACGTTTTTCAGTATGAAAGGAAGTAAGAAGACTGTCATCTGAAAATGGCTTGGAGATCATCCCTATGGATCTATCTGCCCTTAACCTTAGAATAATATTTGTATTTTCTTCTTGAGGCATGAGTTTTGGGAAACAAAAGGCAAAGATCTTACAAACAAAGCACTTCCAGACACTGGAGATCAGTCTGAAGATCCTGTTATTAAAGAAATACAACTCTGCATTACATATGTAGATGGCAATAAAGTATTTTTTATGAAGCGTGTTTTGTGTCACGGCAGGGCTGACCGGCCAGCATAATTATGCTTTCATTGGCTCAGAACTTCCACAAAATTCTGTTTGACACCAAGTCTAAAAAAGTGTTAGAAGAGCAGTTCATTTAAAGAGGAGTGTCAGAATTTAGCGGTACTAACATCTGACTATATGAAAGTTTTTGTTAAGAAAAGGGAAAAATTAATTTTGGGGGAGGAAAGGACAATATTGCTTGACAATAAAACAAGCCATGACTCTTCTGCTTTTTAATATTTATAAGAATTTTTATCCTCAAATGATGCAAGATGCCTTTGTAAAATGCAAGAGGCATGGCAGACCACACAATTTAGCAAGATTTTCCTATCTGCAATATGCTATGGCAATCTGCCCTCAAAAGTCTAATTACCTCTTTCAAAATATTTGTGTGATTGTGCAAGCTGCACACAATTTATCCCTAATTCTTTTTCTTCAGGGTAATAATGCTGATACTCGAAGAAGGTTCTTGTTATAAAATCAAATGGAAAAGCATTTAAACAGTCAAAACACTGCTGTGGATATCAAACGTGTGTGATACACAGTGTTTCCCAGGATAGAATATTGCCTAGACTAACCACCCAGTGATGCTGGTTTGTTGACTGAGACACCATTGTCCTGATTCAGACCAATTTACAAAATGAAAACACAGCGTCTACATCCAGACCACTTGGTCATAATGTGTCACAGGTAGCACTTCGTTATGATGAGCGCAGATCATTACAGTGCTCCTGTAATCCCTATTTATGTCACCACTAGAGGCTTTCTCCCCTTTGCCATTTCATGCAATAAAAGTCTGCCAAACCACCCCTCCAAGGCCCTGCAGCACTTAGAAGCTTGTTTTGCAGGCTTACGTGCAGTCCATGTAGGATGGGTGGGGAATGTTTACGGTACAAGCAAGTCCTTGTGTCATCCAGTGTGAGTAACTTTGAAAAGTGAATGCTATAGCTAGCTCATGCTCCCTTGTCATCATGCCTCTTCATAGTAATATTACATGTTAAGACTATTGAGAAATAGTGAACTTTAATGTGCTGTCTCAAAGTTCTAATTGACCTCAACATTTTTGATCACATAAGTAAACACTGCATGCATAAGAAAACATATAAAATGAGACTTTATCTTGTTTTCTACCTGCTAGCTTCAAAATATAAAGGCAAAACATTAGTCTTCACAGAATTAAAAGAAAGGCCGATACTATTCAGTATAAAACTTACTATAAGTCTCATTTGAAAGATTACTGGTTTTCTGTGAATTACAAAACAAAATACATCTGCTTCTAAAATAATTATTGCTTGAAATAAAATATTTAATGCCAGAAATGGTTTTTAGTTTGATGTCCTTATGCAGAGAATGCTGAATACAAATTACATAGTAAAAAACCTAGAAACCTTATGGTACTGAGGCTAAAAGAATTTTTAGAGGGGAATACCTTAATTTCAAAATTGCTCATTTCATGTAACTTGAAAATGACCATCATATGAAAACAAGTGGTGCCATTTATTTATTAAGGCTTCTGACAGTTGAGTTTCATAAAAACAGAGAAAATAAAATTCCTTTTAAAAATGCAAACAAAGTCCAATGGTCAAAGAAATAATTATATACAAAACAGAATAATAATGTAGAATATTCTTAATCCAGAGGACATGGGAAGCATGGAGGGTACTAAGCATATAAAATATTTGTAGGTGGGTGGACATTATGCATCTACTAATTCACACCTGTGACGTCTGCATTCACCTTTGAAGCAAAATCATTTAATCAAAAAGGATTTCAGCATCAGGAAGCCATGACTTCAATTTGCAGAAATCTGTTTAAATGATGAATTGTTTGGGCCACTGGCTTGTTTTATATCTGTGTATTTTATTGAGCTGAGTACAATCTCAGTGCCAAACAAATCCAAATTGTCTGCCTCCCTTCACTTTTTCTAAAAGTATTGACAGTCACAAAAATGATGGTATTTATTAAAATATTTTACTAATTCTGATAATTCAATATCTGATTCTTCTGGTCTCCTGTAGGATGTGCAAGAGCTAATTCTGTGCTGTTACTCTGATTGCACTACTGAATTATTAGAAAACTCTCTAAAAAAGCAGCCAGAACTCTGCATGTTATCCCATAGTGTCCCGTCAGCAATAAGGGAGAAATGTAGTAGCATCAAGAGAGGTAAGGTAAAAGGTAGCTTTTTACCAGGTGATACAGCTGGTAGTTGATTCAAACTGGTGGAAAGTAAATGATGGTTCCTGAGCAATTTATCAAAGTCCTTGAGCAGTCAGAACACCTGAGTGTTGAAAGTTTAAATCACAAGTGATCATAGCTCCTTGGCACTGTCCTCAGATTCCTCTTCATCTGGGCACAGAACACAACTTTTGGGGAAGAAATTATGGTCATGCTTAAGGTCTCAGTGCTTTGTTAAAGAAAGCAAAGTAACAGCTCCCCGTGCTTTGTTCTGTGCACCAATAGTAAGAAAACCATCCCTCTAGCTATGTTTTAAAATTATTTTAGCTCAGTCTTGCCCCTTTTTCAAGTAGGAGTTTTGTACCTTATTAGAGGAATGACTCTGACTTGTAAGACTTTGGCAAACAAATCTTGGGTATTGCTGCTTTCTTTTGGTAAAGTATCATTCTGTTTGGTAAGTCATACGTGAATAGACCGTTATACTTGATGATAAACTGTTTCCAGGTTGATTTTTAAAAAATGAAATATGCATATTGGGTTACAGGCTTTTCTCAGTATCCCTTTCTTCTGTCGGCACTTCATCTCTTAATTTTAACAGATTTTCCATTCCTGACAATGACTTTGCATGACAGTAAAATGTTATTTTGGATTTCAAAAAAACCCCTAAAATATAATCTCTTTTCCTAAAAGCCTTGAATTCTGAAAATTAGCTTCAATTTTTGAAAATCAAAGAATCCCTTATCCCATGTCTGCACACTGAGGGACAGTGCTGTGAAACTCTATTTGTATTACAGAGTGCACAGCAGCATCTGTGGAGTCAGGGCACAAGCAGCCTCCTCTCCCTGCTTGCCAGCAAGCTTGGCAGTGCAGCTGTGCCAGCACAGAGGGATATTTGTGTGCTAAATCTAAACCTGCTGTAGGATACATTCCCTGCCCCTCCAGGATCACAGTTGGCTTCTCAGGGCAGTCTACAGCCACTATAATATAATATAATATAATATACCCAGGATGTTTGCCAGAATCTCCTGGTTGTCCTTCAGTGCTTTCTTTTTTTTTCACATTTGTTTGTCTGTGTAGAGTGCAACTTCAGAGCCCTTAAGACTTAGACATCTGAGAATGTTCTGATAGTCTCTTTGGAGTCTTTTCCAGAAACACTTTATGTTTATGACTCCTCTTTAAACTAAGTTATCAACACTGGTAGCTGATGAGATTTCCAATTTTCTGAATAAGGCAACTGAGGTGGAAAAGCCACACCATCTTGTATTCACTTCAGGAGATTAAAAAAGAGAGAAAAATGAAAGCAAAATAATAACTTTTCTCTCTCTCTGCTTCAACATCTATAGCGACTGAGGTGTCTTGTATCCCCCTGAGACCCCAGACCTGATCTTCTGAGCTTCCTCTGTCTGCAGAGGTCACCCCCTTCAGACTTCAAGTGAGCCAGGGAAAGCACTTGCTGAGAACTTCTCCTGGTTCCAGAGCAGAGGGACAGGGTGGTATTGTGGCAAGTTCTTGCATCAGACTGGCTGGGCAGGGTGAGGTGAAGGTGATGTTTTGCTCAGGTCCAGCTTAGTGTCCTATTTCCCACAACGGCCAGCAGCAGCTGGTAATTAGGAAAAAGAATACAGAAGAGGTCAAATATGAAAGGACACTTTGCTGATGTTTCCTCTGAGCTTTAGGCAATCTGTGGCATAGGGATTTCCAAAAACCAGTTTGTATTTGTATTCTTTTGCTATTTGGGTCTTGATGGACTTTCTATGAATTTTTCTAATTACTTTCTGAACCATTCATAGTTTTGCCATACACAACATCCTGTGGTAATGAATTCTGTGATTCAGTTACATTGTGTAACAAAATGTTCCCTTTTTTAAAAAAATCTTCATAGTAATTTCATTAGGTGTCCCTGCTTCTCTTATCATGAGAAATGCCAGTATTTTTCTCTGATCTATTTTCTGCTTAGCTACATTCTATTATTTTCTCTGCTTTCCTAGAAAGAAGCAGCTCAACACCTTTGTCGCTTTCCTCAGTACATTTTCTGAGTACATTGCATCTTTTTTGAGACAGTGTGACCAACAGTACAATCTATACTCATTTGAAGAATTTAAAGAATAGTGTAACTATATTTTCTCTAATAATTCATATTTATTTTGCCTTTTTGATGTCTATTGACTGACATTTTCATATATCTCTACTGGATAGCTCATGTAAAGCTCATCACTGTGTGTATGTATAAACACAGTTACGCACTTAGAGGAAAACTTGTCTTTACTCTGCATTTATCAACAGTGAATTTCGCTTGCTGCTTTGTTTACGGTTTGTATTATGAAACAATTTTTTACTTTTTTCAGCAGATTTTACTTTTCCACATAACTTTGTATCATGGAGCAAACTCCATCACCTTATTCTCCCCTTAGCCTAACAATGCAGTAAGTTCAAATGCATGCATCTCTGTTGGGATGCATTGAGAATCTTTCTCCCCCTGTTGTGAAGTCTGGCCTCTTGCTTACTGTACATTAAAGGATATCAAATGGTGAGCCATCTCATCCTGCAACAGCTTCACTTCCTTGCTTCAGGACTTTGTAAAAAGCTTCCTGAAAATATAAGTACACTGCTATCAACAGATTATTCTTATCCACGTGATTATTGACTCCTATAGAAAAATTATAGATTTGCCAGCCAAGGCTTAAAACATTTGTTGATTCTTTGCTGTTTCACTTATCCAGATGTCTTCTAACTTTATTATTACAATTTAATTTCTTCATGAAGTCTTGAGTAACAGCAGAGGTCCTTTAATACCACAGAGTCCATCAAAGCTTTCTGTGCAAAAAAACCCAAAAAACCCCCCCAAAAAAAAGGAAAGTTACTGGGGATATAAAACAAGTCTAAAATATTAAACAGTTGTGGTGCTGGTTTTTTTCAGAATTGCTTTAGTGATCCTGTCTTGGCTTCAGATGAGGCAGAGCTAATTGTCTTCATAGCAGCTGGTGCAGTGCAGTGTTTTGAGTTCAGTATGAGAATAACGTTGATAACCCACTGATGTTTTGGTTGTTGCTGAGCAGTGCTTACTCTGCGTCAAGGACATTTCACTATCTCATGCTCTGCCAGTGAAGAGGTGCAGAAAAACTGGAAGTGACCACAGCCAGGGCAGCTGACCTAAACTGGCCAGAGGGATATTCCATACCATAGAATGCCGTGCCAAGTGTATGGACTGGGGGAGTTACCTGGAAGGGGGCTGATCAGTACTTGGGAATGGGCTGGGCATCAGTCAGCAGGCAGTGAGCAATTGCATTGTGCATCACTTGTCTTTCTTAGGTTTCACATTTCTCCCTCCTCCTTTTTATTACAATTAGTAGTAGTAGCAGTGTCATTATCATTATTATCTTTTACTTTGTTTCAATTATTAAACTGATCTTATCTCAATATGTGAGTTCTCTTTTCTTTTCTTTCTTGATTCCCTTCCCCATCCCATTGGTGTAGGGGGGAAGGGAAAGTGCCAGAGGGGATCCTTTCCCCCTAGTGGTTCGAGGGCTGGTGCATGTGCTTCAGGGATGGTAGAGACTGTCTCCACCAGTCAATCTCCTCCTCAGAGCCCCTGATAAATTTTAACCTTTCTACTCCCTCTTTAGCTCTGCCACCAGGCTGAGCAGCTCATCTACCTGGCCACACCCCACACAGGTGTCACCTCTCCTGCCATCCAGTGCCAGCACCAGGCACTGGCACGCTCTGCAGCCCGAGACCTGGGCAGCTGCAGGTTTTCATGACAGGTCCATTAGTGTCAGCTCCAGAGCAGGTCTGCTGGAGCAGCCTTAGAGTCTTCTCCAATAACACTGAACTATGAGCCATAGACAAGGCAGGACTTCAACACCAGGTTAGTAGGAACTTGAGAGGCAAACTCCAATTCAAGTAACTGAATTTTTCCTTTGTATTTAATACAAAAATAGATCAAGGCTAGACAACAGTTATTTATCCCTTCTCTTCTCACTGAGGTTTGTTGACCTTACTAAGGTTCATGACTGAACTAGTATGCTGTATGTATTTCCAACATAGCATAATTCATTAATATTAGGATTTATAGTTGGAAGAAATAAGCTTTTGACTTCTGAAAAATACAACGTTTCCTTGATTAAAAGCATGTCACTAATGCTTCACTCTTAATCACTGTCAGTCAAATCACTTACAAATTCTGAGTCTTGATCCTGAAGCACTGGTGACAGATAATCATTAATTACCTATGGAAAGAACTGTTCCTTTGGGATTTTGTACATAATATATGTTGAGAATATTTCATCCTCAGATGAAATACAAGGAAAACAGCGAGACATGCCTTCAGTAATTTTAAATGAAGCCTACAGAAGATCCCATCTAAACAAAAAGAAGGAAATTATTAAGAGGCAAGTAGGATCTGTAAAGCTGTGTATGTGCATAGGTTCTCAATGGTCTGTACAGCCTTCAGCTAAATGCAGCTGAACACAAGAGACAACAAATCATTTTGGGGAAAATTGTGACAGTAATCAAAGATAAGACAGTAAAATGTGGGAGAGATGCAAGAGTTAAGATATGAAATCGGAGGGGAAAAAACTACTGTATAAAGGATAAAGTTTCTTAATTCAGAGATAATACTGTAATGGACAGCCTTCAAATGATTTAACTAGCTAGAAGCAATGGATTTGATTTTTGAGGATAAATTGTAGTAATTATCCCCAAAAGAACGGAGTGAGTAACCATCCACAAGTTTTCTACATGATACTATGGGAGCAAATGAATCAGGCATAGGCTTGTGGTGTGGTGCCAGTGGGGGAGGGGAGAGACACCAGATGTTTTTTAAGAAGCAAGAGTTAACAAGAAAGAAAAAGCAAAACTTCCTCCCAGTTAGATCAACATACGTCTGGGTTTTCATTCAAGAGAAAATTTCAGGAATGTCCTGCACAGACTTAGGTGGCTCAGGAAAAGGTATGTACAAAAGGCTTTCATATACTTACTTCACTTAAGGGAAACAACCACAAAAAAACAGGTAGCAAAGACTGGAACAGAATTCAGTCTTCTTTTAACTAATCTTTAATCCTAGAATGCCTAGGCAGGAGCAAGTAAAATAGAAAATCAGTAATTATTATTAGAATAAAAAATTTACAATCAAAAGGATCAGCTGTTGCCATTAGCCTTATTCTGGTTTATGATAAATTCTGATGATATTTTGGACCCATTTCTCTAGCAAATATCACTATACTTTAGATGGCATTTCTACATAGAACTGGCATTATGTGTCTGCTCATCACTGTTCTTAAGCCTATGTTTTCCAGGTGTCTGAGAAGAATAATTTTGTTCTGGTGAATTGAAAGGATCCTGTATCTTATATATCTTCAGGTCTAAAGGTTGCAATGAAAACACTTAACCTATAACTAAAAAGCCACAATGTTTTCTGAATTGGAAACTGATCTGGTGCCAACCAAATATAATGGGAGTATGTGACAAGCAGTTGATTATTTCTTCAAAGAGACAGAACCTGTTCATTATATCACTTTTAAGACATTATTAACAATTAACAATGATATTAAAAAATATATTACTATGAAGATTATTAATGTTATAACCCCCCAAAAGGACTGTGGATTTCTAAAGTATGCGGCTTTTCCTGTAAACATAAGGAATACAGCTGGTCATGAGGTGGCGAGATATTGATCACAAAGCATTTTTCATGTTAATGCTCTGAACCAATGCTTTTGTTTGAAATCTGAGTTATGATTGCTTAGTCTTCAGAAATGGTATAGAACCAGACTGAACTTTAACAACTGTATCCTACCAGAGGGACATTCTATTTATTATGAGCCAGTCAGTCAACATAAAAAGTGAATTGGAATCTGGCTCTGTTGTTTCTGAGCAAGTATGAGCAACCTCCTTACAGGAGCACAGTGCATTAACAACTTGATAACCATTTAGGGATTATTAAGGAAAAAATAGTTACAGTTATACTGCAAAAAGGGAAAAAAAAGCGCATTAAGTCAATAATTTTTGCTTAGGATTCAAATATCTGATGAATAATCAGTTTTCTGAGCACCTTTCATAAGCAATTATTTATCATTTGCAAAATTTATGCCTCTGTGGAGGATGAGATTAGCTAGTAAATACTATGGGGTCATCAATTATACTGTCAGTGTTTTCCACATTCAGTTGCAAAACACATGATGAAAGAGAAAAAATGTCAGTAAGTCGATGACACAAAGACAGGGAGATGTGTCTGCTGAAAACTGACTGTTCAGCAAGGGCCATAACTAGTGAACATCCTTAAACTGCATGGGTGTCTCTATGAACATGCATTCATACCCCCTGGAGTCCAAATTCAATTTCATATAACTCCCTGAAGGAATAGAATGTTTTGTTTATAATAAGCCACTATTGACCAGATAAATATGAACTGAACACCTGGAGGTCAATTCATGTTTATTTGATAAGGTAGTCTATGTAAAAAGCTCTGTAACTGCAGCTGAAAGTAAAGTTCTGCCGGAAACATGGAAAAGTCCCCATTTGATGTACATTTGTTCTCAAGGCCATGTTTGAAAACTTCCATGTTGATATCACTGATATACTAACAAATGTTGACATGCTGTTGTAGAATGGATCATTTCAACATCCAAACATAAGTATACTTTGGGAAAATTATAAAAATACATATTTAGCCTTAGAATATACATTTTTGTAATGCTAATTCTTTCACTGTTTTATGAAAAAAAAAAGAGCATAAATACAAGTTGGATAGTGACTACGATTTCATAATTTCCAGAAAGATGGGTAACTGCAGGCAATAAAGCTTGTTATTTACCTGAATCTCTGAAAATTCGTACCTTATGCAGCTGAAATTGGGTACTTCCAAAAGTGCCAAAAAATTGTGGCATGTTTTTGAAATCTGATAAAATTATTTTGCAAGACAAAGTTAAGTGCAGTGAAATACACTCACTTCATACTCACTTCTACTGGGTTTCGTATGCTTAGTATGCATTCTTGTAACTATGCTGTGTATGTCAGTATAGGGCACTTGTGAATCAATTAACATTTTTCATATATGTGTTACAGTAATGTCCCAGATTTGATTGTACATTTTATTTGCATGGTGTTTCTATCTTTACTATCTAAATTTAAATTATTGTATGAAGATTTTTGACATCTGGCTAGAAAAGCAAAAATTGCTTTGTCCTCAAAGGTGAAATGGACTTTTTGGGCTGTCCTAATTATAAATAGTCTCACTTGGATTAGATTAGATACCAAACAAACAAAACCATAATAATTATTCAATTTCTTGGTAAGAAGACAAAATCACACAGTGAATGTTATAGTACTTAGCTATTATGAAATTAAACCTAAGGAGCAGTGCATCTTTTGATGCTAAAATATATTGTAGGGGTAAGCTGAGATGCCCAAGGTCCAAATGTTCTCCTCAGCCTGGAGAAACCTCATATCTGGGTGTGGTACCTTTACTTTATACAGCTTCTTAAGAAATGAAAGAGTTATTGAGCCAGATTTGAAACACTAACACAGCAGGAGTTTGATTCAGTTTTCTACTGAGAAAACAACTCTCCTAAAAGAGATGCTGTTACGGCTTCCTGTCTTTTTCAGTGTTATTTCAAGAATTATTGCATACAAAATATAACCTATACTTGAAGTATCCCAGTCCAGAATCAAGGTCTGCCATATTCCCTTGTTGTCCATTTTTATTCTGTCTTGTCCCTTCAGTGTGACATTTTCTGCTGAACAGTGAACAGCATCTGTGGTCAAGGTAGAGACTGGGCCTCATGTCATTTCAATCTTACAGGGAGCTGGTTAGTAAAATCAGAATTATATCCCTACCTGCTGAAGTCTGAAATTCAAGGTTTGCCATTCCTGAAACTAGTGTGCAGATGGGAGTTTCTTTCTTGTTGAGTGTCTCATCTGAAAAGAGGATGTAGTACTGTGAAACCTTATGAACAGCCACACCTAGCCCATAGTTCTCTGTGAAGGACCTGCTTTAAACAAACCCATTTATTTAGTGTCACCTACTGGTTATCCCTTTTCAACTTCTCCCAAATTTATACTGACAATGAATTTCCCTTTGGAATAATTTGAAACTTCTTAATCACAAAAATAGATCTGTGCAAATGTTTTTTTTGCTTCTAGAACTGTGTACTTCCATACTTCATCATTCAAATTAGTTTGTTCCTAGGGAAATAGGCCTGAGAATGTGGGAGTTCTGCATGCCTGAGCTCTGGTCCCTCCTTCAGGGACTATACATGCATTCTGCATTCTGTTTAATTTTTACTGAAACAGCATTGGAAACAGACTGCAGTATGTTTTTCTGTGTCTTAAGAGTTTACCTTTTTCACAAGGGAAAAAAAATCCCAAACAATTCCCGAATTATTTTACATTATTAAAAACAGGTTTCATTAAAAATTAAGAAAGAGGTTAGGCTTTTAAGATGTTCTAATTCAAATCCATATTTTTGGCAATTATGGGTTTTGCAACCACATAAATGGTACTGTCTTGACCAGAGGTGGTAGTTCAGAATATTTAACAAAGGCATGCAGCATTCTCATAGCATGACATGACAGTCAGTGCCTCCAGAATGACTAAGGGAGCTTAAGTGGGGCATTTGGTTGAAGCTGCCAGAATGACATACTTGCCTAGAGGTTGTTTATATCCAAATGAATGCTGACGAATTGCCAAATGACTGACACCAAGACCGTCACCTTGGAAAGCACGCACAAACCCCCTTTCTCACAAAATAGAATAAGGGGTTTGTGTCAGTGCCTGGTGCACTTGTGCCTGCAGCTTGGTAGCACTACGAATTTGGCAAGACGTATTGCGAGAGGCCCGTATCCTGTACACCAGGCTCATGAACTGGCCCAGCCCTAAGGAAGTTGCGCAGCATCTGCTGGCATTTTGCTGGATTAGTTGCTACAATTTGCACTTATTTTCACAAGCAACAAATCTGTCTGAAATGATACCACTACCACTTGCTATGTTTTTATCTTTTTTGTGTCCTTTGAAATACTTTTATGTGTATGGTCAGACCTTGATAATATTCTTTCCTCATTGTGTTCTTTTCTATTGGACCAAAATGGATCCCTGCTCTCTTTCCCCACCACATCAATTCTTTTAGGATGCAACTCAATCAGCTCTCTACCTGCTCTGGTTTAGGACTTGGAGATCTAGCTACAAGACCAGGTTGTGCAATAGATTAGCATAATGTGTTATTAAATATTACATCATAAATGGAGACATATTCTGTCAGACATTTCTGTAGCTACTGAACATGGGTTTGTGAATAATACCAATATGAAGGCATCTCTATTTGTGCCACAGTTTGACTTCTCATTTTGAGCTAATATACACTGGCACTGAAGACACAGAGGCTGGCATGAAACTTCCTCTCTCTCTTCATCCCCGCCTTTCCGCTCTCCCAGCCACTTCTACTCTTCTGTTGTTTGGCAACTTGTGCTTCCACAGGTGTTTACACACAACTCAACCACATCTGGAGATCTAACTGGGGATAATTACAACCTCAAAACAAAATAATAACAAATTTTTAAAGAAAGCTTAGTTTTTACTAAACTACAAGGAACTTTTAAGTGGATCAGCTTTACAACCCAGTTCATTCATCTGCCAAATGAACCCTTGTGCTTACACTCATAGCATGGGAACAGAAACAAGCAATTAAGAGCAAGTAGGACCAGTTCCTTTTTTCGAGGGACAGTTTTAAGTGGCTGAGTTACAGAGATACTCTGTTCTGCACTGATACCACAGGCCAGAAGATAAACCCAGAAGAGAGCCTTGTTGCACATTCAGTGACCAAACACAGATTTATTAGTCCTCATTAGCAAAATCCTGGTTGTTTCTAGACATTTTGAGGACAGAAAGGTAGAATGATCTGTAAAGGTGTTCAAGATCAATATAAGTATAAACAATTATAAATATTGTAGAACCCATTTATATTTGGTTTAGCTTTACAGCAAAAGGGATTCACATTGCTTATGTACACAGTGTTCATGTTGCTTCTACCAATTAAAAAGTTGAGGAATGCTGCAAAGCTTTTCAGATGGAAATATAGGCTATAATCTTAAGAACCAGCCCATTAGATTTTTAAAGTGACACAGGATTAAGTCTGGTCAGTTTTCAGAGCAGAGATCTTTGTCAAAAATCTTGCTACGATAGGTGTGGTACAACTAAGGCACAACCAAGTTGAAACAGCATCTTAAAGTGCAAAATAATACTACTGGATGTTTGTGTTGATGATGCCTACTGAAGTATCATAGAATGGTTTGGGTTGGAAGGGTCCTTAAAGATCATCTAATTCCAACCCCCCTGTCATGGGCAGAGACACCTTCCGCTATACCAGGTTGCTCAAAGCTTTGTCCACCCTGGCATGGAACAATTCCAGGGATGGAGCACTCACAACTTTTCTGGGCAACCTGTTTCAGTGCCTCACCACTCACAGTAAAGAATTTCTTCCTGATATCTAAACCTGACTTCTTTCAATTTAAAGCCATCACCCCTTGTGAAAATTCGTTCTCCAACACTCTTGTAGGTCCCCTGTAGGTACTGGAAGGTGCTCTAAGATCTCCTGGAGCCTTTTCTTTTCCAGACTGCACCCCAACTCTCTCAGTCTGTCTTTATAGGAGAGGTGCTTCAGCCTTCAGATCATTTTTGTGGCCCGCCTATGGACTGGTTCACACAGGTCCCTGTCCTTCTTGTGTTGGGTGGCCCCAGAGCTGAATGCAGTGCTCCAGGTGGTGTCTCCAGGTGAGAGAGCAGAGTAGAGGGGGAGAATCCCCTCCCTCGACCAGCTGGCCACACTTCTCTTGATGTAGCCCAGGATAAAGTTGGCTTTGTGGGCTGCAAAGGTATATTGAAGTTCATGCTGGGCTGCTCATCAACCAACTACCCCCCTATTCCTTCTCACCAGTGCTTCTCTCTGCTCAGCCTGTTTTTGTGCTTGGGATTACCCTGAGCTCATAACTGCCCTGTTGAGCTTCATGAGGTTTGCATGGGCCCACTTCTCAAGGTCCCTCTGGATGACAAGCAGTATAGCTCTGGCTATATTCTTCACAATGTAATAACAGTATAATATTAATTATTGTATTACAGCAATGCATTGAAATTTTATCAGTAGTTTATGAGTGTCACGTATCTTAACAAGTACCATTACTTTTCTGAGCACTGATACCTAAATCTTGATTTTATAGTTAAAACAGTTTAACTGAAGAATTTGTTCTTGCTGAGTAAAAACATTGCTAAATGGATGCTTTCGAGGATAGACAATGATTTTCAATACTATAGAAAAACACAGTAAGAAGTAGTCTTTTTATAGTTCAGTTAGACTATTTGTGAGGAAAGCTGATGAAAGCAGCTAAAATAAATTCATGGTTATCCAACATTTACCTTGAATACTTCATCAAAATGCCGTCGGAATCTGTAGCCTCTATTACTGCAATATAATGAAAAAACACTGCCTCAAGCTCTGCCAGGGGAAGTTTAGATCGGATGTTAGGAAAAATTCCTTCATCAAAAGCGTTGTCAAGCTGTGGAACAGGCTGCCCATGGAAGTGGTAGAATTACCACTGGAGGGCATGGCACTTAGGGACATGGTTTAGTGGTGGACTTGGCAGTGCTGGGTTAACAGTTGGACTCAATGATCTAAAGGGTCTTTTCTAACCTAAAAATTTTTATAATTCTATAAATATGAACCTGAAAGACAAAAAAAAAAAGATATGACTACTTCAAACCACAGAAGAAATACATGCAGTCAATACAATAGCAGAGGTGTGTATGTGGCTGGAATACTGGTGGGCAACTGATCTCGACGTTTCAAATGTGCTGATCACTACATTTGTAAACTCATTTCTCGTGCAATGATGTTACAGATTTTGTCTAAAATAGAATCAGCAGGGCAAAAAACCAATCATAACTTTTTCATGTCAGAAACACTGTCATAAAATGAAAACTACTTACACTGCTCAGGGCAAGACAGACCTAGTTGGCAGAACAGTTTATATTCTAAACATCTAGCAGTACTTAGACCAAGCAGTGACTCTGCAGTTCCAGATTTATTCACTAGTCTTGGAACAGACAGATTACACATCCATTTCTACTGGCAGATCTTGGGGGAAGGGAGGGGGAGCTAATTCTGTTAAAATTTTCTTGTTCTCTTTCGGCGAAAAAGTTTTATTTGAAAAAAGTCTTGAACATCATTATCTCCTGAGCAAGAACTGATTTGAGTAGTAGAAAGGTTGATTTGAGTGTACTGTTTAAATCAAGTAACCCTCAGAAATCAGCACTCCAAAATGCTGACGTTAAACTCTGATTTAATTGAGCAGCTGCTACAAGTGAATAGGAGTTGAAATAGCTCAGCACTTTGTTCAACCGTTCTGCATGTACACAATAGATTTGGCTCAACAGGAGCATTTTTTATTAAACAATGCCTTCATTTGCAGCTAGATGCAGCATATAATTGTATCATACTCACATTAGAATATAAGCCCATTAGCTTACAGTTCTGCATTCTCGAGATCTATGGCACAGGTATAAATATCATTATATGACTGTTCTTTCAGCCTCAATACGTGCAGAACACGTTGTAAATCAGAGCTTAATAACGAGATTCAATACCTTAGGTATTTCTTTTTCTGTTGGATCATGTTTCAGTTGGTTTTATTTTTTCAAAACTTAAAAAGTTCCAAGAATTATGGGGATGAAGAATGCAAAGGTACAAATGAACACCACAAATCAAATGTCTTTTTCAAAAAGAAAGAAAAAGTGCATACCTAGTAAGTTTTGCTGGAAGCCTAAAGTGACCTAGTCGGTTAAAAGGTTGAGTAGGGTATCAGTGTTGGCAAACACTCAAAGGAGGGCACCGGGACATGGCCGGCTGACACATGTCAAGGACAGTGGCGTCCCATGGCAGAGACACTCTGAGAGAGGAAGGGGTCAAAAACAGAGCAGCAAAACCACACAGTGTCACGGCTGGTCCTGTTTTACACTTACAGTGGAAAAACATCCTCATATCCACCACTGAGAGAAGATTTAAAAGAAGAAGAAAAATTTACATCTTCTGTGAGAACTTTAAAATTAAGAGATTGCCTTGACTTTCATGCTTGGGAATGCTGAGATAGGAAACCTGAAAGTTTATAGAAAGCACGTGGTTGTAAAAGAATGAGCTTCCACGAACCATAAGCATCTCCTCGAACTGTGGGCGAGTCCATAAAGATGTAGAGGTGGCCGTGAGCCTGCCCGAACCCCGAAGGAAGCGGTGTGGGCGGCCGCCTGCTCCGCGGCACCGCCAGCCGCCTCTGGGGCGCCGTGCCCGGCGGCCTCCGCCACGGCCGCTGCCAGGACGGCCGGAGCCGCGGGGAGGCGGGCCCCGCCCAGCAGACGTCAG